>JAVKPL010002608.1:0-102999 GCA_032173675.1 Gastrolobium villosum | reverse complement strand
ACCAATGGTCCACCATTCAATTATCCAATTACACCACAAACCACTTTTTCATGAAATCTTCACAAATTTTCCTAAGTTAAAATTCCAACTTTTTCACCAAAATTTATCATAGCATTTCTAGCTTTCATGCATCATTCTAAGGCATTTTCATCTAATAGCATTTTTCCATTTGAGCTCTCTATCATCACACATCTAAGATTAAAGATTCAAAGCATAATTTCTAGATCTACAAAATCAACCACAAATGTACCACAAATATACTCACCATCAAGTATAGGAACACCACCAAGGCTCCATCAATCCAAAAGAGATCCAAAAACTCCAAAAACTCCAAGAACACCACATGGTTCGGATCTGAGTTTGTCCATTTCCGCCCCAAGGAGATGGTTTCATGGCTTAAGAGTACCACCAATGGCTTTAGAAGGTTGTTTACAATAGATTCACCAAGTAGCACCACTATGGCGCCGTTTTACGAACATTCAGTACCAACTTTTGCAAATCAGGCAGTATCACAGCGTGAACTTGCGCCAACCCGACGCCAACTGGCGCCGGTTTGCGGGATGGATGCGCCGTGTTTCTGAAGGGCATTTTTGGAAGACTTGGAAGGAGAGGAGGCAGCCGTGGAGTTCTTCGTGTTCTTCATCTTGGATCTCCTCTTTGTATTTTCTTTCCCTTTCATTTTTAGTTTATGCTGAATTTTAGATCAGTGATCATGATGTTGATTGGCTAGATCTCTTTATTGTAGTCAGGGTTACGATCCATATGTGAACCCTTGATACGAAGGATTGATTTATAGTTGTTCGTTTATATAATTATCTTTATCATTACTCTGCGCGAATTTTGATATTTCCTTTGTTAGAATTGATCAATCTGGTAGTTGGGGATATTCTGAGGATCAAAACCCTAGATAGGAATATTGGGGTTTTGATCTCGAAAGGGGGTAAGATAACGATCTGTATGCGTGCTAGGAATAGACGTTTATCTGATTGCAGATGCTTAAATTATCGCGTTCATTGCTTGATCCCATGAGAAACATTGCAAGGAATTGGGGTTCCTCATGGGATTAAAGGGTTAACCCTGCAAGGAATTGAGGGTTAACTATTAAATCTTTTTTTTAGATGATAATTTATCCATCTTTGTTCTTATTTTTATTCTTCAAGATTAAAATTCAAAAACAAGTTTTTACTTTAAATTTCATTCAATTTGACAATATTTGTCACACAAACCCTATTTGAATCCATTCCATTATTTAAGAAAAAGTTTAATTGATATTAGATCCCAATCCCTGTGGAGACGAACTTTTCTTATCACTTTATTACTTATGCGATCGGTATACTTGCCGGTGAGCATCAGTTATTTTCTCCTGTTTTGTATTAGATTGTGCTTGACATGGGTGTTTGACTTGGGGAATGAATCAAGGAGAAGCTGCGTAAAAATTGTGTTGTGATGTAGCTGAGATTCATATTTTTCCTTTTTTCAATTTGTTACTTGCAGTGGGTTTTGTCCTCTAAGGAGATTAACTTCCCTTATCCTTTGGGGTTAACTCTACTTCATATGGTCTTCTCCTCTGTTGTGTGTTTTGTATTGACCAAAATTCTAAAGGTACGTGTTTGTGTTTGGTGTAATATGTTATTTAATCAATTGTTGTTATGCAATGCGGATTATTTATCTGTTTCTTGCAGGTTTTGAAGGTTGAGGAGAGAATGACTCCTAAAATGTGAGTAAGTAAAGAAGCTTTCTGTAGATTATAACTGATTTAAGGTTTTATATATGAAATTTTTTTGGTTTTGTCATACTTTCTCCGGTTGTTTGTGACAAATTTTAGAAGTGGGATCATAAGATATTTGCTGATTGAGAAAAAATATTAGCTAAAAATTTCAGTATAGGCTGTATGCCTTTTAGCTTTGATATATTATCCATTTAGGAAAATGGAATCTAGGAAGAAAACCAAATCATTGAAGATATATCCTTTTAAGCGGTATAATTTGATCATCTGTAGAAAATGAGTAATGAATATCTGGTGTAGAGCAATGTAAGGATCAAATCTTGGTTTTGATTGTCCTTGTTCTCTTTCCTTTATAATTCTGTGTTTTGCTGCTGAATCCTGCTTGCTCAGTGTCAAACCAACATTTCATAGAGCTTGTTGGCTTCTTTGACAGTGAATGATCATGAAATAGTTAAATAATACACAACAGTAGCTTCCTCCTAGCTCTTTGAGCCCTTCAATCTCATTTCTCATAGTTTCTTGATGAAACCCACTCTGCATAACATGTGTCACCAAGGTACTTGGGATACAATAATGTTAATTTTGGATTACCATCATAAAGATTATTTTTCCAGGGTGTCACATTAGTATGAGACTTTGATTTCTAGTTAACTAATTTAAAATGGATAGCGACACCTTTAGTTTGTAGGTTTGCTGTTTCCGGACAAGGATTCAAGCCATTTATTTGGTGGCGGTTCTCCAAGTGAACTTCAATGTCTAGATGTTCCACTATCATATCTTGATTTGAAAACTAACAATAGTGCTCATCAAGTGTCTTCCTTTACATGCTTTAGTTTTGTAAGAATGTGCTTGTTGAATGTTTTATTAGCTTCAAGGCTATGTGCCTTAATAGTTGATCTCATTAAATACTTACGATGTATCCAAATCCCCATTGTAATTATATCTTAATTATTTCAGATATGCTACTTCAGTAGTGCCAATTGGGGCCATGTTTGCAATGACTCTTTGGCTGGGAAATACTGCCCACCTATATATTTCTGTTGCATTTGCACAAATGCTGAAGGCAATCAGTAAGTTGTAGTGTTCAGTTAGGTATCCTCATCCATTTATGTTATCTACCAAATGAAAGTATAATTGCTAAATGTGTATGTTAAGACATTTAAAGCAATCAGATCCATCGATTGATCAACTTGGTATTTGTACAGTGTATGGTGATTGTGTATTTGTACCTTCCTCCAATATGGCAACTAATTGCATAATCGCTCTGGTTCTTCAAATCTCAATTACAGTGCTTGTAGCTATTTTTGTGCTTAGAGTAGCTGCTGGACTTGAGGTAATGAGCTGCAGAATGCTTTTAATCATGTCGCTGATTAGTTTTGGTGTTCTAGTAGCTTCTTATGGAGAGATAAATATAAACTGGATTGGTGTAGTTTACCAAATGGGAGGTGTCGTTGGTGAAGCTCTAAGACTTATCTTCATCGAGATTTTTGTTAAGAGGAAAGGTCTTAAGTTGAGTCCTGTGTCGGTGATGTATTATGTTAGTCCCTGCAGGCAAGTGTTTCTTTTCATAAATTTACCTACTGTTATGCAAGTTTTTAAATGATTTTCGTGTACTGTAAATTAATGTCTGAAAACAATTTTGGATTCTTCTGCAGTGCACTTTGTTTATTCGTTCCGTGGATATTTCTAGAGAAACCAAGGATGGAAGAACATGGACTATGGAACTTCCCACCTGTTTTGCTTATCCTCAACTGTCTTTGTACTTTTGCTCTGAACTTATCAGTTTTCCTTGTGATTTCACATACAAGTGCTTTAACCATTCGTGTTGCTGGAGTTGTCAAGGATTGGGTGGTTGTCTTACTGTCAGCTGTTCTGTTTGCTGATACAAAGGTAACAATCATCAATTTGTTTGGTTATAGAATTGGTAAGTATTTGAATTGAACATGTTCTAAATTTTCCTTTCTCATTAGATATAAAGCTGGGAAATTTTCATTTCTTGCGAATGCCAGTGTACTTCTACATGTATTCCACAGTCCAGATGCTTCTGAGCATGATGAATCTTCCAAAAGACAACAGTCTCAGCCTTTAACAAGTAGATAGTAGCAGTCTTTGAGTTACTTAAGGTATGTAGATAATGCATATGAATATGTCATTTTTCTTCCCATAATTTTGCTTCCTCTTGTAGAGTATTTGATAGGGAAAGGAAGTAGTTAGTTAGAATTGTTATGTTTGGGTGGTTAAAGTGGTCAGAGGAAGGGAATTAGAATAAATAAGAGAAGAGGGTAGAAGGGGGGGCCATTCTGATTTGTTGGCATTTGGGAACTGACAGAAAGGTAAATCCTTTGTGAAGGGGAAACCCTTGGAAGGAAAATTTCTCCATAGCTCTATGTTTTGTAATTCAATAAACACTACAAAAGTATTCTTTTCCTTTTTCTTTCTCTGTTTTTCTTGTCTCTACCCAGAATCTATTTCTGGTTTCCTAACAATATATTTTTTATTTGTTCTATTTGTCTTTGCTTCATTTAGAAGTTGATGAAAACCTATAGTAGATAACAACACAGTTCTCACAATGTAGCGAGAGGACATCAAATGTTTATGTAGTAGATAGAAGTATAAGCAAGGATCATGGGGTTTCTTCAATCTTATAAGCAGTTTCAACTGATTATAGATCGGGGAAAGCAATGTGCTGATCAAATGTAGTATATGCAGATGAAATATACAAACTTTATCCACATTCAAATAGAGGTGCTTGGCCATGGCATTTAATTTTTGAGGAATATGAAGTCATTGACAATGATAATTTGTTTGAAGCAATTACCAGTTCCATTCTTAGTGGATTACTATTTTTAGTTGAAAGATCAGGATTAAAAGCCCAGGAATCCAGCATTTAGTATAATTGGACCATGGGTTGGTAGCCAGCCAGGGGTTTATACTTTATACTGTATTTTGTTACACAGATTAAACCTTGTAGAATTATTTTGTTTATTTAAAATGTATTTTAATAGTATTCGGTATTCTGAGACAGATTGGTTCAGTGTAGGGAATCTTTGCACAAGTGTAATCTTTTCGATCTGGCTGCTTTGATTGTATTTTTATTTCGTTGGTTCTTACAAGTCCATCATATAGTTATTGGGGAAGACAAAGTGATTAGGTGTTTCCTCAAAAGAACCGAATGTTTCATCTTATATGTCGTGTATTTGAAGCATAGCTGTATTTTGGTATCACTGTTTGACCTTTTTAGGCCTATATATTTTACCGATTATAACTCCTAATAACATGCTAGTATTGTATTCTAAGTATAGCATGGAATAGGCAATTTTACAGTTTTTTAAAGTATATTAACAAGGTTATTAATTTTCAATATACATATTTAGACTTAAGTAGGGGTGGACCCCCAAAATTTAAAGAATTTTTTTATATATATACATAAAATAAAATTTGAGTAATATTATTAAATTATTTGTTTTAAAAATTTTATAATTTAAAATTTCTCTCCATATCACATAACACTCAAATTTTTTTTAATATTCCTATTCTTCTCCAAATTTTATTGTGATTGATACATTAGTTTTGATTGTGCCACATGGCACCTAGTTCGCTTGGACCTTTAGCGAACTTGGTATGTCAGACACGTGGCACACCTACATGTGGCAGCGAACTTCTCCAATGTGTCAGCATTTATTGCATCATAGTTCGCTACTGGGAGTAGCGAACTTGTGTTCCACCAGAAACGTGCCACGTCAGCAAACCAAGTTCGCTGGGCACTGTAGTGAACTTGCCCGCGTGACAAATTGGGAAATAACACTGTTCGCGTGACATTTAGGTAAAAAAGTCAGTAAACAGTGGCATTTTGGTCACTGTTCCAAACATCTACGTCCACTTTTATATTATATATTATCTATAAATGTGTATTTAAATATGATGATCAATAATTTTTTTATTGTATTTATAAATTACATAATATACAAATGTTTTGTGTTTTTTATATGAGAAATTATACTCTTATGTTACATGAGATTCATCTCTCATGTTACACTCACATAAAAAGACGTGTCAAGTTTATTTATCTCATAACATAAGATAACTCTTATCATACTACATGAGAGAAGTAAAACCCTTTTTATATTGGTTTCAAGTTTCCATATTATAAGATAAAATTATCTTCTAAACTCTAAAGTATGCTAGATCCATATGGGGCTATATAAGAAAAGGAGCGAGAAAGGGAAAAAAAGAATTCCACATATATTTATGTGTGTATAGGAGATAATTTTATCTCCTACAAAATGACAAACTTTAATTTATTTTTATATATAATAAAAAGACCTATTTGTTATAACAAAATACCAAATTTGGAAAATAATGTAGTAAGTGAGTGCTTAGGTGAGTATTTGTAAATTTTAATTTGACAGCTCTTAAGTTTACAAAATTAATTTTAGTTAATTTAAATTGAAGTGTCTTTTATCTTAAAAGTAAATTTATAATAAAACTTAATATAAAATTATCAACGTAGTGCAAAAAGTTATATTATTATTTTTATTTTTAGTTACTTTTAAAAGTAAATTTTAACTAAGTAAAAGCAAACATAATTTTTTATGTAAAATCACACTTTTATATACTAAACAAGAGTTCAATGAATAAAAATGTAAATCCAATTATTGAATAGCTAAATTGAGATACATGGTATAGTTAGAAATTGAAACGTTAGTCTTATTATTGTCAAGTATGCTTCGTTTGGATAAGTATCAATTTCTCTAGAAGTCTAGACATATTTCCGGTGGTTAGATTGAAAAAGAAAAAGTGATAACGAATTATACATATTTTGTCCAACAGAAATAAAGGAAGAGGGAAATTCTTCTACCATATTAGGCTAGATTATATATATATGTATATATATATATATATATATATATATATATATATATATATATATATATATATATATATATATATATGGCATAGGATCCTTTGACACCGGTGTCAAACTTTGAAATTTGACATCAAATTCTAACTGTTGATTTTCGCCAATCTAACGGTTATAATTTATTGAAAATTAATAACATTTATTGTGTCACATTTATTAATTCCCAATAAATTTTAACCGTTAGATTGACGGAAATCAACGGTGATTAAATTGGTTGTAAGAGTTGTAAACTTTTTTGGTGGTAAGTGGATACTTCCCCCATATATATTTATATATATATATATATATATATATATATATATATATATATATATATGAAAAACATCTATCCTTTTAAAGGATATAAATTTATATCATTTTAGATCCTAACCGTTGATGGACGGAAATCAACGGTTAGGATCTAAAATTATACAAGCTTATATCCTTTAAAATGATAGATGTTATTCATATATATATATATATATATATATATAACATTTCTCAAGCTGTTTGAGATAAATTCATCTCCGGCCACCCAAAACTACGTCGTTTTGATTATTTATTTCCTTATATTTATTGATTCACCTTTGAATGGTTATGATTCCCCTCTTCTCTCTCTTCCTTTATCACCATTGATCCATCTTTGTACGATTATGATTTAATAGCCGGAGATAACTTTATTATTAATTAATTATAATAAATGGACCAAATTTATTATTAATTAATTAATAATTTTAATTAAATAAATTATAACTCTTGATGGACGGAAATCAACGGTTAGGATCTAAAAGGATATAAACTTATATCCTTTAAAATGATAGATGTTTTTTCATATATATATATATATATATATATATATATATATATATATATATATTGTTCATCAGTTTGGAATTATCCAATTCGATTCCGAAAAAGACAATATTGAGAAAGATCGAACACATACTCTCACCTCACCTACTTAGTTTCTTGATCATTTGATATTATATTTTATAGTATAAGAAAGGAAAAAGGTGAGTGTCTTTTAAAACGATGTAAAGTTGTGTCGTTTTAAGTGAGAGAAAGAGATAGATAAATGAGTAGACAGAGTGGATACAAAAAAAAATGTGGATCCTATCTCTTCCGTGAGAATGAAATGATATAAATTATGTCATTGGTCAAACATTTTTTTCCTATAAGAAATTATGCACAAATCTTATACGAAGGGTATTAGTTTGGTAAAGTTTTTTTTTTCAACGTTAACTTGGAAATTCAAACCAGTGTCATTAAAATCGGATCAGATTGCTTCCGCAAAAAATCTGACAACCGATCGGTTCGATCTAATCGGTAATGTTTGGGAATTGGTATGAAAATGAAATAGATGAACTAATTCTGAACCGAATTTAAAAATGAATTTTTCATTAAATGATGGTAACTCAATTGGTATATGGGACTAAGGGAGTTGAGCAGATAAGAATAAGAACATATGTTCAATCTTCTCTAATAATATCTTCGGTAGGGATTTAAAGCTTAAATTTTGAACCCACTCCAAATAACATTGCATCTCGTGAAGAATATCTGATTTATAAAAAAATGAATTTTTCAATTGATATGGAATGATCGAAACTCAAACTTCCTGATAGATAAGTGACAATTACCAATACGTCAAAGTCAATTGTTTTTCATAATGTTGAATTATTATATGGGTTTGGTTTTGTCTTTTTAAAGGATAAATAATTGTGTCCTTTTAAATAAAAAAAATACATCATAAAAATTTATGGGGAAAAAGTTTGTATTTTTTATTTTATATTTAAAATTAAAATACTAGTTTTTATTAAAACAACCATCATTTAAAAAGATAAATATTTGATTACCAAAAAAAATAAGACAAATATTTTTCCCTTATTATATATATAATATCATATTTTATAAATTCGATTCAATCTATTCAATTCGACAGCCATCAATTGAATAAAGAACCAATTGATTTATATAATAGTCGTAGAGATGGCAATTCAAGTCGACACGACATGAAATCGATACAGATATTTTACGAATTTAAATCGGTTTAAACCTTTAATACGAACACAACCTGCTTATTTTGCAGGTTTATAAGACACGACACAAATAACTTACAAACTCATAATATATCACTTATTATGCGGTTTAGCACGATGCGATATAACACCAATAACCTGTTTACGACGCGACACAATACGAAATTTTTTGGGTCAATTTTCGCTAACCCAAAACGAAACACAACACAAATTTGAAAATGAATTGATCCAAACAAAATTTTTTTGTGTCTGTTTGTATCGTGTCAACGGTCATATTAAAAATTGTCATACTTTTTTTTTGTAAGCAAAAATTGTCATACTTAATTGCAGGTATAATTTGTTTGGGGTTGCAATATACCTCTATTGGAACTACTGGTGTTAAATTGGGCAAGCCCAATCCATTTTGACTAACCTGTTACAAGTTAGTTTAAATGCTGTCGGATTCATATTAACCGAATATGGTTTGGATTGACAAATTGTTATCCCAGCCGGGCCATCTACGGGTTATGGCCTTATGGGCTATGTGCTAATTATTTTATCAATATTTCCTTTACTTATTTATATAAGTAAAGTTTAAAAATATTAATTTTAAACAATTTATTTAATTGATTTGAAATAAAAATATTAAATTTATTTTAATTAAAAAATTTAAAATTTATTTATTTTTCTTTAAAATAATATTTAAGTAAATTTAAAGAAAAGAAACAATAATTACAATAGTTAATTATAACATTTTCAAGTTTGCAGGCTAGCTCGAGCCGTTATAGGTAAAGCCCAACATCAGGAGAAAAGTTAATATAGACCGGGTGCAGTGCACCTTTTACCAAAAGTGCAAAAAAATTAGGACATGGAAGGAAATAAGTAAAATAATAAGGATAAAATTGTCATAAAATTTTTCTTATTTGGGAAAATGGAACACTAAATAAAAATGCACCCGGTGCATATTAACTTTTCTCCAACATCAGACTAGGCCCAATGATGTTGGGCCAATGTATTTTTCAACTTTTTTATCTTGATCTGTTGATTGCAACATTGCATAGCTTGGAAGGTGTATGTCATTTTAAATTATACAATTTATGTTATTTCATAAATACAAAGAGATAAGACCCACTTTTTTTTTTTACTTTGTTTTTTTCAACCCCACAATAAATTAAAACATTACTTTTATCTCACTGTTTTCAGATTTCAATATTCTAGAATAGAAATATATTGATAGGTTTCTTTTTTTTAATAGAAGAAAAGTTGATACCTTTATTTTATTTTTATTTTTTTATTTTTTCAGTTAGACCCATACCTCTTTGTGTCTATGAAATGTCACAACTTGTGTTATTTAACATGACACAGTTTTCTTCTTGACTATTCTACGTGGAGGAATTGATTGCTCAAAGTTCGAACAAGTGGTTTTATCACACTTTTATGGGACAAAATTATTAATGCGTGAGAAGAGTGGTTTTTGGAAAGAGGGATTCAAGCAACAGTCAAAAGATTTTTATTTTGTTTTTTAGAAAATTACAAAAACCATCAGTTGGGTGAACTTCGCAATTCTGCTGTTAATAGCACCACTGAAAATAAATGATGAAAAGGAATATCCACAAGGAGGATTTTAGCACTACTTGAAATCTAATTTAATGCATCATTCTCCCAAATAGCATGACTGCTTATTGTTCTCCCAAATATCACTACTTGAATTAAGAGCCTGTTTAGATCTTCTATTTTTTAAACTAAAAGTGAGATAACTAATGGGTTGTAGCTTAACAATAGTTAGATAGAAAAATGACATTTTTTTTATTAAAGATTCTTGAAGCAGGTTTTTTTTTTTTTTTTAAAGAGAGATCTTTGCTTGATGCTGAAGGTGAAGCCTTTGTTCATCCTTCCGATATGCGTCTGGCTAGTTTATAATATAGAAGAAGGGAATTACTTTTCTTATGTTACATAACAAAAATTATTATCTCCTACACTCACATTTTTTAAATGGGTCCCACAAGATTTTTTTCTCTGACCTTCAACTTTTTTCTCTCTCATATCTTTTGTTTGAGCATGAGATAATACTTCTCTTATGCAACATAAGAGAAGTATTACCCATCTTGTAACAGCCCGTTACGTACCGGTATTGTTAACATTGATTATGATATTAAGCGCAGTTACAATCACAGTAATTGGGTTAATTAAATTACGGGCAAACTTTTTCCTTTCATCATATTCTCTTTTCATAACCATAACCTTTTCCGTAATCAATTAAAGCAACACTATAATTGTAAATGCCATACGCGGAAGCATCTAGCTTAACAACAACACTAAACTTTTCTTTTTATTCAACTCATTTTAAACCCATCAACTCATTCTCCTTTCTTACCAAGTTCTAGCCCTTTACGTAAGCTACGCGTGGTTTCAAACCACGAATCATTTGGAGTTCTACCCAACAAGTTATGCCCCTTTCTTTAAGTCAAGAAAAACCTGAATTTTCAAAAATTGCACTGTGGTAATCGATTACCAGTGGGTGGTAATCGATTACCACCTGTCAAAAATGAGGCAGTAGCCAAATTTTGACCTCCTCTGTTCTGGTAATCGATTACCAAGCTTGGGTAATCGATTACCTCACATGGTAATCGATTACCAAGCCTCAGTAATCGATTACCAGTGAAGACAGTAGCCAAATTTCGTCCCCTGTTGCATGGTAATCGATTACCATGCTTGGGTAATCGATTACTATGCAGTAAAAGTGACAGATTACAGCATTTCAAGCCCAAGAAGGGTTGTGTAATCCATCCCTAACATCTTAGTACTCCACACAACACTTAAACATATTATAATTTAGGCTCTAGGCCCTTCAAACATACATTTTCATTCAATTATGTATCATATACAAAGTCCTTAACATAATGGCCATTTTACATCAAATATGGTCCATTTTACAACATATTAACCAAGACTTCAATTACAATGAATGTGGCAATGGACAAGTCCCATGCTCACTCAAATATACAATATATTCTCATGTCCTACATATACATCATATTGAAGGATCTAACATGTATTCATGAACTTACTAAGCATGGCATTTTCAACATGCATAGATTCATGACCTAAGTCTAAAGCATACATCATATGCAAGATGTGTCCCTATCCAATGCTCATCCCATGGTGCCTCCAACATGCACCTCATGCTCCACTCTTCCAGGCTCAACCTGACCTGAAATGATGCCCCACAACACGGGGTGAGATATATAAATATATCTCAGTAAACCAAGGGCCCTGGAGGTTTCTCCACCCTATGGCTCACTCAATGTGCAAATATAACATCATACAATATGCAAGCAATGCAATATCACCCACCAACTGGAGACAACCCAAGAACATCCACTCATGGATTCATGTTCAAGGACTCCATCATATAACTCCCGAGACAGTCCTGGCGCCTCTCCCATGGTTGAGAAGACTCCATGGCAATACCCAACCGGAACTCCTCATGAGCCCTATCCGGCGGACGTCCCCCGCTTGGATCATCCTGATGTCACTCCCAGAGTCAACACCATGGCAGTCCAACTGGCATTCTCCCGTAGGATGAACCCAGCGGATGTCCAAACCAACACACGTCAACTGGCCAGTGACCAAACAATTTTCACAAAAATCAAGCAATATGCATACGAGCACACAATCACACAATGTCATAACCACATAATCCAACCACAACCATCCACTAGGTGTGGTGGAGCACACAAGGGCTAAACCCCAGTTCCAAAGGTTACCTCAATACCGAGCCCATGCTCCAAACGTAAGCTCCAAGCTTACCCGCTTCCAAAGCGTCCAACAGAGGCAACCTAGATAATCCACAACATGATTATGATTATCAATCCATTTCCAAATGAAACATTAAATCTCAAATACTCATTCATTTTACTTCAATCTCTTTTATAGATCAAATTACCCATTATATAATGAATCACACATTATTTCTTCTCATTCCACTATATCACACTATACCATCATCCATTTAAACATCATATTTATATCATTTTCCATCAAATTCACAACTTTTACATCATTTTTCCTCCAAACCACTCTATGGTTCGAATTCCTCAAGGTTGATTCTACAAGGTTTTCAATTCCATTTTAACACACACACTAATCATATCATCATATTATCAACCTATACCAATGGTCCACCATTCAATTATTCAATTACACCACATGCCAATTTCACAAAATTATGAAACTCAACCCAAAATTTCCTAAGTTAAAAACCTAACTTTTTCACCAAAATTTATCATAGCATTTCTAGCTTTCATGCATCATTCTAAGGCATTTTCATCTAATAGCATTTTTCCATTTGAGCTCTCTATCATCACACATCTAGAATCAAAGGTTTAAAGCATAAATTCCTAGATCTATGAATCCAACCATAAAAATACCATAAATATACTCACCATCAAGTGTAGGAACACCACCAAGGCTCCATCAATCCAAAAGAGATCCAAAAACTCCAAAAACTCCAAGAACACCAAAGGGGTCGGATCTGAGTTTGTCCATTTTCGCCCCAAGGAGATGATTTCATGGCTTCTAAGTGTTACCAATGGCTTTGGAAGGTTGTTTACAATAGATTTCAACACCAAAATCAAGTGATTTGGTGAAGAATTGAAGAAATGGCAAGGAGGAGAAGAATTTGCTCTATGGTTCTTCACACACAGGGAGGGCGCACGTAAGAAGAGAAGAAAAGGAAGGAAAGAGAAGGAGAAAAGGGTGGGAGGCTAAGTGACTTCGGTCACACGGGTCCCACACGCGATCTAACTTTCACTCCGATAAAAATTCTGATCATATATTCTTAATCTACATATTTTTCCAGTCCATGACATATTTTTCTTTCCTCAAAATTCTCATAAAAATTTCACACTTATCGGTACACTCGTACCGCAGTATTTAACACTTAAAAAGTCACTATTCATCACTTTTTCACAAATTTGCCTATTCACTCAATTTTCCGCCCTGATTCCATTTCCAGCATTATTTTTGTCATATTAAATCTCTAACTCCATTTTTCATGCCTCGGTTTACGTTCTTGGCAAATTACCATTTTGCCCTTTTTGCCCATTTTGGCCCTAATTCTCGGATTTTCACTAATCCTTCCCTTTTAAACCCACATTTTATCACATAAATTCACATTTAATTTTCCGAGGTGTTATATTCACCCAACCTTTTAGGAATTTTGTCCGCAAAATCAACTATGCACATATGCTAACTCGGGATACAGCAGAGAATCTCAGTCCCCCGTACCCAAGAAGCTCCATCCAGTGCGCGGACACCAACATAATTATTTAAATTTTTATCTTTTGGCTTTCCAGCCACATTTCACAATAATCTTGCCTTTCAAAGGCCCAATGGGAGACCTCAAGTCCTACCCAATCTCAATCTCAACCAGTGACACCACATGTGAACAACCGGAGTGCACCACACAGTTGTGCACTATCTCTGCTTTACCAAGCCAATTTCTTTTCATATGCTTTTCAATTTCTTTTCACAAGTCCGGCTACCTAGCACATATAGCTCATATTTTCTCTTGACAGGTTTTCCTACCAATTTAACATATCATAACTATGCCTATAGGATTATACCATATTCTATTCACTCTGTGCCACACAGGCAACTGTTACTTACTGGCACATTACAGCCACAATTATCCTTCTTTGAATTTTATTTCTACGGAGTATTAACTCTCGTCACCAATTTTTCCACATTTCTTATTCCACATTAAACACTATTATGGAATCTCACAGCCTTTCAGTGCAATTCACCGAGTAATCATCTAGTTCACACTCACTATACTTTTATTTTCTGAGGGACAATTCCCCATTCTTGGCACTTAGCCACAACTCGTATATACACAATTTTCTTTCTCATGTTCTCAACCTACAACGTACCATTTCACCTCAACACTTTACTCTTTTACAAGCACCATCTTTGTGCTCAACAGTCAACCTATCCTTACAAGTCCACCAACTTCACCAAAACACAATGGCGAATCTCTCTCTCAAGACCTTTATCGGGTCCCCAATGGACCACACATTACAATTCATACCTCACATCAGTCATTTCAACGCTTTCATCACGAATTCACTCATGAATTTTCATACACTAGATCATACTTACGATTTCAACTAATCATCTCCGAACTTAACACATAGTTCATCACTGATTTCTCTCATTTAGAGGCAACATGCCTAAGGTTTCCATTATCATTTTTCTTTATTTACCATTCCATACTCCTGTTATCAATCTCACGTGTATTTCATTCTATACATCTCACCTTCATCATTATCATTTTATTCACTACACCTCACCTTCATTATCATTTCATTCAATACACCTCACCTTCATTATCATTTCATTCAACCAGTATGTATCACTCCAAGGTCACATATCATCTCTCCCTCATATCTGTCCCATCACATAGGGATCTTCAAGGCCTATTTATCATGCCACAAGGACTAAATCCATCATTATCATTACTTTCATATCAGTTGTTACACAAGTCCCTCGGACTATTCACAGTACTACTAGCACACTCAACCATATATCTTGGTACCTAGCCAAGAACAACGTCAACATTGTGTATTTTCAACACATCTCTCACCATAATTTGCTTCCATACACTCCATCAGTGACTCTACCACCAGGGCAGAGATATCAACCTTTTATTTTACCAAATACATTTCTATTTAACAACTAATATCACATTTTCTTACTTGACTATATCATCATTTATCACTTATCAAAATCCTTGGCCACTCAGGCCACCAACTTAGCTTAGCATCTCACCATCACAAGCCTTTCCATAAAACTTTGACTCAATCCATCATCACTAATCAATCTTCCATTCCCTCACATAGGGCGACAATCCAATAATTCCTTTCACAATTTCCGTAAACCACAATTCATACTACCACACTTGGTATACCTCATGCACATCTCCGAGTGCTCACATTCATAATTCAAACCACCATCTCATGGCACCTCTCACATTTCATCATATTAGGCATATTACTGTTCACTTACAGTTATCCAAATTCACCTCTTGCGTTCCTCACAAGATACAATCCTCTAATGCAATGGGTAAGAACATCCCAGGTTTAACCCCTCGAGCTCTTGCTGTCCTAAGGGCCCCAGGTGCAATGCCCCACCAATCAGAGAATCTGTCCTTGTAATTCACGCAAGAAGAGGTAACATGCCATAGGCTTTACTAACAGTCCAACTAACTCAAGGTTCTACCTCACATTACATTACTTATACAAGATAATAATAATCTCCGGGAACATAATCCATACGGAGATAGCAATATGATCCAGGCATATAAGCCACACAAAGATAAACACATTCACATCAAATCCGTATATAACGGCAAACAGATTCTTATATAGATACATGATGGTATACTAGTTTTATCTTACTCTTGCACCATTCACTATAACTTTCTAATATGGGTCTTTTCTCAACAGTATACTCATTTAACTTGACTAATCATTTGTCTTAGTCCATAACGCAATCATCCTCACATGATTCCATCATCTTTCTCGTATTTTGACACCAAATTTTCATTTCATAACAGTACCCATGTTCGGTACCGTCTTAATCCATTGTCCATCATGACTTATAGCAGCCATGCTCAACACTTTAGAAGATCCACTTCATTACCATAACATCACTTTTCTCTCAATATTTCACTATGACACCAAGGGTGTCCTCATTTAATCGTCCATGCATTCAGTGCATCAGGACCACCAGATAAATTTCAATTTCGAGCAGCGCTCGCCTGGGACTTCCAAGAGCAACACCTCTTAGGATTAAATCCACAAGGGAAACCCAGGACAATTTCTTATTGTCACATTATTACCAACAAGTGTGCCATGGTTTAACTTGCACACCGGGACTCCATCATGGATCCCATACCACATTGAGCATCCAATGACACTTCAAAGAGACAACCTCTTCCAACATTTCCCCTCATAGGGAAGTTCACTTACATCATTACTTTTTACCGAAAATAATTTTTTTTTTTTTTCCATAGAGTTTACTAACTCAAAACAACATAACATACATTTAGGCACCCCGGCCTTCACAATACATATGTATATATACAAAGATACATGCTAACACTTAGCCATCACAGGATTACTATCCACATATAATTAGGCCGCAACCTTAACATTTCAATGCTACCCAACATTATGGAAGCATCTTGGTACCATTACTACACCACACTCAGTTATATTTTTATCACCCCACCTTTGTTAAGTCCAATCATCCCTAACTTATGGACTTTCATACTTTCAATCACATTCATCAAATGCCACACATGGCAATTCTCTCAACTTCTTATATTATCCTTTTTACACATATAATATCCTCACTTAGATTAAGCCCACCTTAACTCATCATGGACTAAAGTCCCGTTTTCAACATTGGATTCATCTAACACATCATTTTCATAGTTCTTTAAGTTACTAACAATCCTCAATCCAAATTTGAAATTTCACTTTATCTCTACGTCCAAGCATCTTAAGTCATCCAAGTGTACGCCCTCATCAAGGGTCTTATAACCTTATTACTTTACCCTAAGGTATCCACTACTCCATATAAGCACTCATACTCAAGTTTTCACAAATTCATCGGGTTTCCAATTCCCCAACCACATCAAAGATATATCACTAACCCCACATATACTCGATTATTCTAACTCCCCGTACAATTTGGGAAGACTTACCAACATCATCATCATAATATCAATTCGAATCAATCGCACTTACTCACCACAAGACCACATTCAACTATGGTGGCATTCTACCCAAGGTGGTTAAACATCTTATCTCAATTCGTTCTCACTAAGTCCTCAATGACAGTACCACAATTGATTCTCACTAAGTCCTCAATTACACCAAATTCACTTACTAACATATCCATTCGTGGGGTAGTCAACACTGCACCCACCACCTAGCCTAAGGACTGGCATTAGTGCTCCAGGGTTGTCACGAAGGCATCTTATACTGACCACACATTGAACACGAAGGAATGGGTTGATCAGGCCCAAACTAAGGAATCACATGTGTAGCAGTCAATAAGAGTCTACGTACAACTATACAGCACTCACCTCAATTACACAATTATCAGAGTTCCCTAACGAAACTGCTTTGATACCATAAAATGTAACAGCCCGTTACGTACCGGTATTGTTAACATTGATTATGATATTAAGCGCAGTTACAATCACAGTAATTGGGTTAATTAAATTACGGGCAAACTTTTTCCTTTCATCATATTCTCTTTTCATAACCATAACCTTTTCCGTAATCAATTAAAGCAACACTATAATTGTAAATGCCATACGCGGAAGCATCTAGCTTAACAACAACACTAAACTTTTCTTTTTATTCAACTCATTTTAAACCCATCAACTCATTCTCCTTTCTTACCAAGTTCTAGCCCTTTACGTAAGCTACGCGTGGTTTCAAACCACGAATCATTTGGAGTTCTACCCAACAAGTTATGCCCCTTTCTTTAAGTCAAGAAAAACCTGAATTTTCAAAAATTGCACTGTGGTAATCGATTACCAGTGGGTGGTAATCGATTACCACCTGTCAAAAATGAGGCAGTAGCCAAATTTTGACCTCCTCTGTTCTGGTAATCGATTACCAAGCTTGGGTAATCGATTACCTCACATGGTAATCGATTACCAAGCCTCAGTAATCGATTACCAGTGAAGACAGTAGCCAAATTTCGTCCCCTGTTGCATGGTAATCGATTACCATGCTTGGGTAATCGATTACTATGCAGTAAAAGTGACAGATTACAGCATTTCAAGCCCAAGAAGGGTTGTGTAATCCATCCCTAACATCTTAGTACTCCACACAACACTTAAACATATTATAATTTAGGCTCTAGGCCCTTCAAACATACATTTTCATTCAATTATGTATCATATACAAAGTCCTTAACATAATGGCCATTTTACATCAAATATGGTCCATTTTACAACATATTAACCAAGACTTCAATTACAATGAATGTGGCAATGGACAAGTCCCATGCTCACTCAAATATACAATATATTCTCATGTCCTACATATACATCATATTGAAGGATCTAACATGTATTCATGAACTTACTAAGCATGGCATTTTCAACATGCATAGATTCATGACCTAAGTCTAAAGCATACATCATATGCAAGATGTGTCCCTATCCAATGCTCATCCCATGGTGCCTCCAACATGCACCTCATGCTCCACTCTTCCAGGCTCAACCTGACCTGAAATGATGCCCCACAACACGGGGTGAGATATATAAATATATCTCAGTAAACCAAGGGCCCTGGAGGTTTCTCCACCCTATGGCTCACTCAATATGCAAATATAACATCATACAATATGCAAGCAATGCAATATCACCCACCAACTGGAGACAACCCAAGAACATCCACTCATGGATTCATGTTCAAGGACTCCATCATATAACTCCCGAGACAGTCCTGGCGCCTCTCCCATGGTTGAGAAGACTCCATGGCAATACCCAACTGGAACTCCTCATGAGCCCTATCCGGCGGACGTCCCCCGCTTGGATCATCCTGATGTCGCTCCCAGAGTCAACACCATGGCAGTCCAACTGGCATTCTCCCGTAGGATGAACCCAGCGGATGTCCAAACCAACACACGTCAACTGGCCAGTGACCAAACAATTTTCACAAAAATCAAGCAATATGCATACGAGCACACAATCACACAATGTCATAACCACATAATCCAACCACAACCATCCACTAGGTGTGGTGGAGCACACAAGGGCTAAACCCCAGTTCCAAAGGTTACCTCAATACCGAGCCCATGCTCCAAACGTAAGCTCCAAGCTTACCCGCTTCCAAAGCGTCCAACAGAGGCAACCTAGATAATCCACAACATGATTATCAATCCATTTCCAAATGAAACATTAAATCTCAAATACTCATTCATTTTACTTCAATCTCTTTTATAGATCAAATTACCCATTATATCATGAATCACACATTATTTCTTCTCATTCCACTATATCACACTATACCATCATCCATTTAAACATCATATTTATATCATTTTCCATCAAATTCACAACTTTTACATCATTTTTCCTCCAAACCACTCTATGGTTCGAATTCCTCAAGGTTGATTCTACAAGGTTTTCAATTCCATTTTAACACACACACTAATCATATCATCATATTATCAACCTATACCAATGGTCCACCATTCAATTATTCAATTACACCACATGCCAATTTCACAAAATTATGAAACTCAACCCAAAATTTCCTAAGTTAAAAACCTATTTCACCAAAATTTATCATAGCATTTCTAGCTTTCATGCATCATTCTAAGGCATTTTCATCTAATAGCATTTTTCCATTTGAGCTCTCTATCATCACACATCTAGAATCAAAGGTTTAAAGCATAAATTCCTAGATCTATGAATCCAACCATAAAAATACCATAAATATACTCACCATCAAGTGTAGGAACACCACCAAGGCTCCATCAATCCAAAAGAGATCCAAAAACTCCAAAAACTCCAAGAACACCAAAGGGGTCGGATCTGAGTTTGTCCATTTTCGCCCCAAGGAGATGATTTCATGGCTTCTAAGTGTTACCAATGGCTTTGGAAGGTTGTTTACAATAGATTTCAACACCAAAATCAAGTGATTTGGTGAAGAATTGAAGAAATGGCAAGGAGGAGAAGAATTTGCTCTATGGTTCTTCACACACAGGGAGGGCGCACGTAAGAAGAGAAGAAAAGGAAGGAAAGAGAAGGAGAAAAGGGTGGGAGGCTAAGTGACTTCGGTCACACGGGTCCCACACGCGATCTAACTTTCACTCCGATAAAAATTCTGATCATATATTCTTAATCTACATATTTTTCCAGTCCATGACATATTTTTCTTTCCTCAAAATTCTCATAAAAATTTCACACTTATCGGTACACTCGTACCGCAGTATTTAACACTTAAAAAGTCACTATTCATCACTTTTTCACAAATTTGCCTATTCACTCAATTTTCCGCCCTGATTCCATTTCCAGCATTATTTTTGTCATATTAAATCTCTAACTCCATTTTTCATGCCTCGGTTTACGTTCTTGGCAAATTACCATTTTGCCCTTTTTGCCCATTTTGGCCCTAATTCTCGGATTTTCACTAATCCTTCCCTTTTAAACCCACATTTTATCACATAAATTCACATTTAATTTTCCGAGGTGTTATACATCTCACTGTAATACAACTACACCCACCTAAAATAGAAGCACACACTCACGTAACTGTGTTTACACCCATTTTTATTTAGCAACTTCTTCATAAATGCAAGGGTAAAGTGTGTGTCATTTTAAAAGATGTAAAGTTGTGTCATTTTAAGAGAGAGAAAGAGATAGATAAAGGAGGAGAGAGAGTTGACAAAAAAATAAAGGTGTGGATCCCACTTCTGTGTGAGAGTGAAAGGATATAAGTTGTGTCATTTAAAAGGATAAACATTTTTCCCTAAATGCAATTAGGGCAATGAATGAGTTTTTACTTTAAATGTCCATAAAGCACTAGAGCACCGAGAATTTTCTATGATAATATAGAATGCATATAGAAGCACAATTATTAGAAGTTAACATTTCAACTGTTTGATTAGGAAAGAGATGTTCATTATTTTGGTAGGTAATCCCACCTGGATTTGTAGAGTTGAGATAAAGACTTTTGTGAGAATCAAATTAAACTGTTTACTATTTGAATGCAACTGACAGCAGTTCACATTATTTCCGAATTTGCAATTTGGACCTTCATGTACAAAAACAGGGATTCCAGAAGCATTATAATCAGAAAAGAAACAAATTGGAATACGTAAATAAGCAATTGTTTATCATGAACAAGAAACAGATCTAGATGGTAGATGGCTACTTCTGTATCCAACTTTTATGTGGTACTTCCATTCGGTTACATGAGTTCACAATGAATTTATAAATTAGTACTGCACAAGTAATTTTCATGAGCTTTAATAATATCTGAACTCTTCAATGTAGCTTTTGTCCTTGTTTATCTGTCAAGTCATTTTGCTGGTTAAAATGCCTGCATCTGATACTAGCTTTTGTGTCTCAGTCTTAACTTTTATCAGTAATGTGAAAATTTAGTGTTGACTTTAGTATTCCTTCATCCTTCTCTATCTACATTAAAATCTCTTTTATCAAAAGAGAATAACAATTAATGTTGAATTTAGTACTGATGAAGTACAATAAAAAAATTAAGATACAATGTTGTGTTGTCGTAGGGACTAGGGAGTAGAAGTGCCGCCACCGCAGTAAGTGGTTTTTTATTTTGTCAGGAATTAGTAGCATAGCAACAAAAGAAAATTGATTTAAATAAAAACAATAAAAGATGCATCACTTTGCACATAACATTTGGCGAAAGTTTGATTATCAAAGATGAAAAAACCAAAAGCACAAGCTGAAAATGTGTACACATACATGATATATAGGATGATTATCATCAATAGCGGTCACTTGATCCAAAAACATCAGCCCGATGCTTCAAAAGCTCGGTTGTATCATCCTATGGATCATAACATTAACTTGGTTTATTGATATTCTCCAAGTACAGAGCTCAACAATTAGGAGATCACCAAGTTGCCCAAGATCTTAGATTCTCACTCAAAGTAATTTTGTAATGCTAATCCTATTGAACAGCCAAAGGCTTTGGAAGACTTTTTGAAAAAACGGGTTCACATGTTTCTTTTTCGATATTTGCTATTAATAAATGGATTTTCTAAATTATCCTGGTTTCTTTACCTCTCACCTCATCACTACATTAATCTTTCTTTCTTCTTTTGTGTTAAGACCAAATACATACTTGAAAGTGATTCTTTTGAAATTGACAATACAAGAATCACATCTTATGATTTTGATCACCCCACTAATCATGCTGATAAGGATAATGAAAAAAGTTGGGAACTCTTCCTAAATTAATGAGATTAATAGAACAAGAGGCAAAAGGGAACAACATTTTGCAAGAAGAGTCCAAGAAGGAAAATATCTGGACGATGAAATTAAGGATGATCAGTTTGGTTTCAAACCTTCTAAAAATTCTGCATGAATTGATGAGAGGTGAGATTCCCAAGCAACATACATTTCATTAACCTGTCCCTTGAGATTGGTTTCCTGGTTCAAGTTCCTGATAGGGCAAATGATAGAACATGATCAGTCACGCATAGTACAAATGTAATTCAAAAAGTTGACCTCACTCACGCACAAGCTTTTTAAATTTTGTTTCTTCCTTTCTTCTTTCCCTGGTGGAGAAAGGAACATTGTAGAAAGCATTTGAAGAACAAAGACTTTTCTATCAAGCCTTCACCAATTCGACCAAAGGAGCCATTTTAAGTTCTCTTATGGGCTTCCTTTACCTAATTTCCCCCATTTTCATTTCAATCAGAAGGTAATATACATGAGTGTCTGTGACAAAGCTATTATACCTTGAGAGGATGATTTTGGGACAGTGAACTAAGCTGGCTGCATTCCATATTTGCAAGTAACTGAACCACAATTTTCAGATGTGGAATACTGCAAATTGAAACTCATTAGGCATAATAAAAAAAAATGACATATCATACACCAATAATCCACATGATTACGTAGAGGAAAAATGGAATTTTGAGTCTAGGTACACAAAGTTTTGATACACAAAAAATCATTTGGGTTTATCTCATAAAAGTAGCTCTATTATAAAACTGGCTCCCTACGCCTAACACAACCTTCCTCTTTACCTGGCTTGGGACAGGTGAACGTTCATAGGCGGAGTTTTTTCATACGCAAAAAATAACTCATAAAAAAAGATGTGGTGCCCTCCAATTACCAGGCATCAACACAACATATTAAACAAGCATAATTAACCGGGTAGCAACCACTATTTATACACAAAATAATTTTATTTTCTTACTAATTAAGCTCAATAGTGAGATATTAATCGGGTTAACAATTACTCATGCAAAAAACTTTTAGGTATAATAATAAATATCATTAATAGACTTAACTAATTTCAATGCTTCAAGAAGTGGTAGAATTAAAAATTTGAATTAAAATTTCGAATTTAGAAACTTATTAAATAGGAAATAATTTAGAGTGGTTTCATTGTTATTATAGTTTTTCTTGAATGTAGCGAAATTAATATACTCAATTTCCAAGGCAGAAAGTAGTGTCATTTTATATTTATAATAAATGATGAGCTATTTTCTCACACATCGAGTTCAAATTTAAAAATTCAAATCTGAAAAGTGAAATATTTTGTAATGAATGCTGAAATCTCACTTATCAAATAAAAATTCAAATTTGCAACGTTTCTTATAACACCTCGAATATTTAAATGTTTATTTTTATATTATATTGTGAAAAGAAAGTTGGTGAATTAGTGAAAATCCATGAATTATGGCCAAAATGGGCAAAAAGGGCAAAATGGTAATTTGCCAACCGTGGAATCAGGGCGAAAAATTGAGTGAATAGGCAAATTTGGGAAAAATTGATGAATATTGATTTTTTTAGTGTTAAAATTCAAAAAATTTTATCATTATTTTGGAAAAGAAAAATATGTTATGTGAAGATTAAGGATTTGTGATCGGAATTTTTATCTGAGTTAAAGTTAGATCGCGTGTGGGACCCGTGTGACCGAAGTGTACTTGGCCCCACCTATCCGTGCGCTCACTGTGAGGAAAAGAAGCCAAAGTCACCATTTTCTCCACTTCTTCCCATTTCTTCGTTTCTCCACCGAATCACTTGATTTTGGTGTTGAAATCTATCGTAAAAATTTCCGAAATTTGAATCCATCTCTTTGGCGCGTTTTTGAAACTCAGATTCGACCCATGTGTGTTTTTGGAATCTTCCAATGGTTTAGTGAAGCCTTGGTAGTGATCATACAACACATTGTAAGTATATTTGTGGTCTTTTGATAGTTGATTTCATAGATCTATGAATTTGTGTTCAAACCTTTGATTTTAGATGTGTGATGATAGAGAGCCCAAATGGAAAAATGCTATTAGATGAAAAGGCCTTAGAATCATGTTTGTAAGCTAGAAATGCTATGTTAATTTTTGGTGAAAAATATAGGTTTTTAACTTAGGCAAAATTGAATTTTCATGGAAAAATGAGTTTTGGTGTAATTTGGATTTGATGATTGTTGTAGGGTGCCTCACACGATTGGAATTGTGAAAAGTTGAATTGGAGCATACGTTTGGAACGGATTGCTAAGTATTGAGGTAAACTCTTGGATTTCTTATTTTTTGTGGTTGGATTTAAATGGTGTGATTGTGTGCTTGTATGCATATTGCTTGTATTTTGTGAATTTGACGTGTGTTGGTTTGGACATTTCGTCCTACGGGAAATGCAACTTGGAATGCCATGGTGTTGATAATTAGGAGTTTATTGCCATGGATTTTAGTCCTTGAATGAATCCATGAGTGGATGTTCTTGGGTGTCTCCAGGTGGATGGTGATATTGTTTTATTCATTTATGTCATTTTGATACATTTTAGTGAGCCATAATTAGCTAATTTATCCGTATATTTTATGAGGCTTTTGATTTGAATTATGCGGTGCATTTGCATGACTTTTGGAGGAACACTATTTATACATGAACAAAATAATTTTTTTGTTATTTTTTTGCTTATGTTTTATTATTCATGGCTAAACTGTATATTTTGAGTGCGATTTAATAGGTTGTTGGTCCATTGTTGCAATTATTTGAGAACCTTGTAATGTTTAAACTTAAGGAAAATGCATGATGGAAGGGCAAAAAAAATTATGTGTTATGTGTATTAATAATAAATATCATTAATAGACTTAACCAATTTCGAATGCGATTACCAAAAGTTGGTAATCGATTACCAGAACAGAAGATGGTTTTGGCTAGAATTAAAAATTTCGAATTAAAAAATTCAGTTTTTCTAGACTATTTATAAACTTATTGGTTTGAAACCACGGATAACATTTTAGAGTGTTTTCATTGTTATTATAGTTTTTCTTGAATATAGCAAAATTAATAGACTCAATTTCGAATAGCAAAATTAATAGCAGAAAGTAGTGTCATTTTATATTTGTAATAAATATGACCTATTTTCCCATAACTTTTGACTCGGGTATCTAAATCAGGTAATTCTTTTTTTATTTCACATAACTTTTTGAGATCTACGCAATGACATCTCATTTGACATATTTTATTTCTTACAAACACAATTTAAATTTGCAAGAATGGTATTATAAGAGCGGTTAAACCCAAAAGCCTCTGAGTTCTGGATTTGTGATTTAATATAAAAAAGATAAATAAGGATTTGATTTGTGATTTAAACTCAGAAATTAATTTGAAAAATCAGTATTAATAAAGGTAATAATTAAATAAATATTCTAAATCTCAAAGGAAAAAGGATTTTATTTTTGAAATTAATGATTAATGCTATAAGTTTCTTGGTTATTATTCGTGGTTTGAAATTAATGATGGCTTATGAATATTTTTCAAAAATAAAATCGTTTTTCCTTAGAGTTCTTGAATATTTATTTAATTATTTCCTTTATTAATACAAATTATTCAAATAAATTTTTGAGTTTAAATCACAAATCAAATCTTTATTTTATTTTCCTTTTTATTATTAATTTTTATTTATTTTTAATTAAATCACAAACCAAATCTTTTGTTTTGAGTTTTAGCACATATTCAATTATAGATGAGTTTAACAATATGAAAACAGGTAGAGTTAGAGTCAACTGAAGTGATTTTAATTTCTGTAATTTATTTCTTTCAATTTTTTGCATATTAGGTCTATATTATATTTGAAGTACTTTTATTTATGAAGAGGTATTTTTATTTTTCTCCCCCTTGATAAAATTCCTGGGTCCGCCACTGGACTTAAGGCAGATTTATTGCACTCCAAGATTGTAATATCCCAGAAAAATAATAGTAATTTATAATAATAATAATAATATATTAATAATAATAATAATGTCTATAAAATAAAAATTAATAATAATAATAATAAACTATAAATTAGTAGTAATAATATATATATATATATATATATATATATATATATATATATATATATATATATATATATATATATATATATATATATATATATATGTATATTTGATGGTGATAGATAACAAATTGTAATATATATTTTACCTTTGATAAAATTATTTCGTGCGATATGAGTGCTATTGGAAATTAATTTTGATACTTTGTAATTTAATAATAAAATTATATATATATATATATATATATATATATATATATATATATTAGATGTTAAATTGTAATTTATTGAATTATTAATTGATTGATCATTTATTCTTTAATGTTTGATTATTTGATTTGCAATGTTTGATTGGATTAGGAAGGGTTAACAAACATCATTTGATTAGATATGATGAGTACTCAATAATGGGTTAGAGATATTTTGGGAAATAAGAGATTAAAAAAAGAAAAAAAAATAGTGTATGAAGCCGATATTTGAGCCAGAAACATCAATGAAGAATAAGAAAATAATTTGCAAGAAACCAGTGTTATAAGAACCGGACCGGATCGGACCGGCCGGTTCGAACCGGAAACCGGTAAACCGGCCATGAGACCGGTCCGGTCAAAGTAGTATACCAGAAATGCAAGTGACCCGGTGTGAATCGGAGTTAACCGGAGTGAACCGGCTGGTTTTAATAAAACCGGTGACACGCCGGGCCAAAACAAAAATTGTTCGGATGAAACCAAACACAGAGAAAGAGAGGGAGGAGGAGGAGACCATGAAGAAGGAGTAGTCGAAGATATTAGAAGAAAGATTGGCCATGAAGAGGCAACGATGTCCGGCCATTGAAGTCTGAAGAGAAGACATAGCGAAGGAGAGAGAATTTCAAAAACAGCTGTGAAGAAGAAAGAGAAAAAATGAGACAGAGAGACTTTGGGAAGTTCAAAAACAGCGGTGAAGAAGAAAGAGAAAGTGAAAGAGAGACTTTGGGTTTCGTAATTTACACGCTGCATTGCCCATTGCCACTTATTTCTTATCTTATCTCTTCCTTTTACAATATCTTATTATTTAAATTTACAATTTTTTATTTCTTTATTTTCACTATCTTCATATATGCCATTAATTACTATGATGTCATGATTTTTTTTTCAAAAATTGAAATATAAAATATAAATTTTATATATATTTAACCGATTTAAGCGGAACCAGTGACCCAATGACCCAGTACCTTAACCGGTTCGATCACCGGGCCGGTTCTGATAACATTGCAAGAAACCCATATCCGAGCCCAAAACTTCAACTATAAATAGAAGCCCAGCCTAATCAAACTAATTTACTTTCAATCTTGAAGGAATTCTCTTCTCCTCTACTACTATCTCTTCTTAATTCATAAACTTATTTTAAATTCTTCTAGTTACCAACCGCCCCAAATTATTCTCTTTCCTCTAGAAGTTAGAGCAAAAATGGTTAGCAAAGATAGAGACAAGGTAATCTTAATCCCTAGGTTCTCTTATATAATCCCATAATTTATTCTGATTTTTAAGGCGTATTTTATTATTTTTATTTTTCTTGAAATCTGAGTCGTTGAATAAACTCTTTGTTCGTTCACAATCATGTTGCACATATGATATTTGAATATTATATACAATTTATTTTTGTTTTTTCTGGGGGATTAGCAGGTGCTAGAAGGGAAAAAAATGAAAAAGACTAACTCAAGATCAGATGAAGAGACTTACCCTAGGTTTTCAAATGATATACTAGACTATTTGTAGGCTAAAATTTGAATTTCTAAAACTGTAACCCTAAATAGCCATAAACACAATTAAAACCCAACTTAATTACAAAGAAATAACAACTGACTCTTAAACTCCATAACTGCTAACCTTATGACTCATAAATTTCATAACTGCTAACCTTATAATTCATAAATTCCATAACTGCTAACCTTATGACTCATAAATTTCATAACTGCTAACCTTATTACTCACCAATTCCATTAAAATAAAATTCCACATTTAATTAACTTAATTTTCTAATTTAACGGTGCGGATTCTTACAGATAACATTGCAAGAAAATCATATCCGAGCCAAAAACATCAACTATAAATAGAGGCCTAGCCTAACCAAACTAATTTACTTTCAATCCTGAAGGAATTCTCTTCTCCTCTACTACTATCTCTTCTTACTTCATAAACTTATTTTATATTCTTCTAGTTACCAACCGCCCCCAATTATTCTCTTTCCTCTAGAGCAAAAATGGTTAGCAAAGATAGAGACAAGGTAATCTTAATCCCTAGGTTTTCTTATATAATCCCATAATTTATTCTGATTTTTAAGGCGTATTTTATTATTTTTATTTTTCTTGAAATCTGAGTCGTTGAATAGACTCTTTGTTCGGTCACAATCATGTTGCACATATGTTATTTGAATATTATATACAATTTTTTTCTGGGGGGATTAGCAGGTGCTAGAAGGGAAAAAAAAGGAAAAAGACTAACTCAAGATCAGATGAAGAGACCTACCCTAGGTTTTCAAATGATATACTAAACTATTTGTAGGCTAAAATTTGAATTTCTAAAACTGCAACCCTAAATAGCCATAAACACAATTAAAACCCAACTTAATTACCAAGAAATAATGACTGACTCTTAAACTCTATAACTGCTAACCTTATGACTCATAAATTCCATAACTGCTAACCTTATAACTCATAAATTCAATAACTGCTAACCTTATGATTCATAAATTTCATAATTGCTAACCTTATGACTCATAAATTCCATTAAAGTAAAACTCCACATTTAATTAACTTAATTTCCTAATTTAACAATGCGGGTTCTTACAGATAACATTGCAAGAAAATCATATCCGAGCCAAAAACATCAACTATAAATAGAGGCCTAGCCTAACCAAACTAATTTACTTTCAATCCTGAAGGAATTCTCTTCTCCTCTACTACTATCTCTTCTTACTTCATAAACTTATTTTATATTCTTCTAGTTACCAACCGCCCCCAATTATTCTCTTTCCTCTAGAGCAAAAATGGTTAGCAAAGATAGAGACAAGGTAATCTTAATCCCTAGGTTTTCTTATATAATCCCATAATTTATTCTGATTTTTAAGGCGTATTTTATTATTTTTATTTTTCTTGAAATCTGAGTCGTTGAATAGACTCTTTGTTCGGTCACAATCATGTTGCACATATGTTATTTGAATATTATATACAATTTTTTTCTGGGGGGATTAGCAGGTGCTAGAAGGGAAAAAAAAGGAAAAAGACTAACTCAAGATCAGATGAAGAGACCTACCCTAGGTTTTCAAATGATATACTAAACTATTTGTAGACTAAAATTTGAATTTCTAAAACTGCAACCCTAAATAGCCATAAACACAATTAAAACCCAACTTAATTACCAAGAAATAACGACTGACTCTTAAACTCTATAACTGCTAACCTTATGACTCATAAATTTCATAACTGCTAACCTTATAACTCATAAATTCAATAACTGCTAACCTTATGATTTATAAATTTCATAATTGCTGACCTTATGACTCATAAATTCCATTAAAGTAAAACTCCACATTTAATTAACTTAATTTCCTAATTTAACAATGCGGGTTCTTACAGATAACATTGCAAGAAACTCATATCCGAGCCAAAAACATCAACTATAAATAGAGGCCTAGCCTAACCAAACTAATTTACTTTCAATCCTAAGGAATTCTCTTCCCCTCTACTACTATCTCTTCTTACTTCATAAACTTATTTTATATTCTTCTAGTTACCAACCGCCCCAAATTATTCTTTTTCCTCTAGAAGTTAGAGCAAAAATGGTTAGCAAAGATAGAGACAAGGTAATCTTAATCCCTAGGCTCTCTTATATAATCCTATAATTTATTCTGATTTTTAAGGCATATTTTATTATTTTTATTTTTCTTGAAATCTGAGTTGTTGAATAGACTCTTTGTTCGGTCACAATCATGTTGCACAATGATATTTGAATATTATATACAATTTTTTTCTGGGGGATTAGCAGGTGGTGCTAGAAGGGAACAAAAAGGGAAAAAGACTAAGAGTGGAACAGAGAGGGAAAAAACTGAAAAAAACGCGATGGGATTGCGGTGGCGGGATGGCCCTACAGATGACTTGGCAGCCGAGTCTCCTGAGTCAGAAGCGTAAAACCGGTCCTCCGTTAGGTCTCCTAAACCTGGGGAACTCGTGCTACCTGAACAGCGTTCTCCAGTGCCTCACCTACACTCCCCCTCTCGCCAATCTCTGCCTCCGTTATCAACATTCCTCTCTCTGTAAAACCCTTACTCTCTTATTTCCTCTATTTTCCTTAGTTTTCCTTAATTTTCTTTTTTGTGCCCTAACCTATTCCTTTTTCCTCTTTCAGGTGATTCTCCTGCTTCTTATTGCCCCTTCTGCATACTGGAGAAGCAAATTGTGCGCTCCCTCCGTGTCGATCTCCCTCATGATGCTCCTTCCAAGATCCAGAGCTACCTCAGAATCTTCGCCAAGCACTTTCGCTGCGGTCAGCAAGAGGACGCGCACGAGTTCCTCATTCACGTCATCGACGCCTGCCACAACACCTGCCTCCGCCGGAAAGATACTGCCAACGGTACCTCCGCCTCGGGTGGTGACAGTGGCAGTACCGTGGTGAAGGAGATTTTTGGTGGAGCCTTACAGAGTCAGGTGAAGTGTCTGTGTTGTGGACTTGAGTCCAATAAGGTTGATGAGATAATGGATATCAATCTTGACATTTTCCATAGTAACTCGGTTGAAGACTCCATGCAAAAGTATTTTCAGCCTGAGGTTTTAGATGGCAACAATAAGTATAAGTGTGATAAGTGAGTGTGTTCTTCTCCTTTTTGCTTTTAAGTTTTTTAAAATCTTTGTTTTTGGGTATGCATGGGTTTTATTGAAAGCATGAACTTGTGGGCATTGTTCAGTTGTAAGAAATTGGTGCCGGCTAAGAAGCAAGTGTCCATACTCCAAGCACCTAATGTCCTTGCTATACAACTCAAGGTTGGTTATGTTTCTTGTTCTTTGTGTTGGTTGATTGGATTAGCGGCGTCTCGGGTTTTTTCGTTGAATGATTGTGTGCTGCTGAATTTTGGATTGCAGAGATTTCATGGCATATCGGGTGTCAAGATTGATAAGGCTGTTGCATTTGAAGAGGTTTTGGGGCTCTCTAGCTTCATGGCCAAAGCAAGCCAAGTATGTTTGGTGTTCATTTTGAATTAGTTACTACAAAAGTTTGTGGTTGTGTTTGTTTTTGGGCATGGAGGCGCACCCTTACATTTGATGCTAAATTGTTTTTTGTTAAGCCCTCATGACTGATTTTAGAGTTTGCTTGTCAATCAAATTTAATAATATTATTATTATTATTATTTATTATTTATAAATAAGAAAAATATTAAGAAAGAAGAGAGGTACAAAGTGAGGAGGATAAGATATCCCCCACAAGAAAACTAAAGAAAGAGAAAATTACAACCAAACCGAAGAAATGGAACAAGATTAAAAGTGCACAATGGTTGGCTTGGCAGCCCACTGTTATTTGTTTTTAATGTATGCATGATGGTTAGCTTGTACAGAAGCCTATCAAGTGAGATGATTGTGCTCTTTTTGTTCTTGGGAGATGAAAAATAAAAACAATTTTTGATACCATATAGGATTGGCGTTGCATTTTGAGGTCAAATGGGAAATACCTTTGGGTAAATTGTGGTTTCATACTTTATTATTGCGTGAGATTGGTTTCTGTTAGGAGGTTGATAAGGGAAACAACTGTAATAACTGAATATTTAGTTGGAAGAAGCTTTTAGTTGTAATATGACAGCTGGGCTGTTAGTTAGGAGCAGCTTTAACTGAATGGGAAGGAAGAGAAGGTGGTTTGTGGAGTATAACTAGAAATAGATGGAAGACTGGATTTAGTTTTTGGTTGTTGAGAGAAATTGGAATTGAAAGAACCAGGTTTCTTAAGTACTTGGAGTCTGGAGAGATAGAGAGAATCCTACAAGCGTATTGTTACACCTGTTGGATATTAGGATAGTCCCTCAGGGTTTCATATTTGACCCTTTGGGATATTATATGATGTTGACGTATGGTTGTCCAGTTAATGCTGAAATTCTGAGCTCGAATTCTAGGGACCCTGCCTTAGTTCTTTTGCTGTTAGACATGGACAACTTGTGTAGACATGGAAAAACTGTTAGACAAGGTATTGTTTCAGAGGGGGGAGTATTGTTAGGAGTGGGATGAGGGAAACAACTATAATAACTTAAGAGGTAGTTAGTTAGTTGTAATATGATTGCTGGAGTGCTAGTTAGGAAAAGCTTTTACAGAATGGGAAGGAAGATAAGGTGGTTTATAAGGTATAACTAGGAATAGAGGGAAAATTGGAATTAGCTTTTGGTTCTTGAGAGAAATTGGGAGGGAGAGAATCAGGTCTCTCGAATACCAGGAGAGATACAGAGAGAATCCTACTCTATCATTCTTGATATCTGCTCTGTATTTCATTGATACTGATCAGAGTTTTCTTTTGTAGTAAAGGTTAGTTGCCTATTTTTCATCCAGTTCCATCAATTTCCTCGACATCTTTAGGTGCTATTGGTGTTTGCTTTATAAGTATGTCTATGTTGTTTCCTGTAATGATGACTTGGATTGTTGTCAAAGCACGTTAAGAAGAGTTAGTAGATGGAAGATGAATCGTGTTTTTTAAACTCTGTATACCCTAGTTGCACATCTTGGGTATTGTGTAGAAAATCGTTGTATTTCTATTAAGCTTTGTGGTGGCTTGCTATATTAGAGCAGAATGGTCAGGTTTGAAGAAGAAATCTTGCATTACATCTTCTATGGGATAGTATTACCATTATGGCTTGTGGTTGGTGATCATAGACAAACATTTGGATTGAAAAGCACTCTTGTATGGGTAAACCTGTCAAAGTCATAGTAAAAGATTAAGTTTGCAATATACAGCAGTTTGTAATCCATGAGAAGTATGGAAAGCATTAATGATAGAGGTCTGGGACCCATGAAGAATTCTAAATATCCTTTGATCTTAATCAACTTTGATTTTCTTTGTTTAATCCCAGTTCATATTCAAATTATGGTATAAAATACAAGGTGAAATTGTTTGAAATGTTTAAGAACTGTACACACACACACACACACATATAGAACATGAACTATCCATTCTCCATTAAATATACATGCTCATACATACTTTAGGTGATATTTAGTTGTAAAAAGAGTGTCCAGGTTGGGATTTCAAACTAATTGGTGAAACTTTAAAGAGGCTATAATACTGTATATCGATGAGCCACTAACAATAAAAAGCATAAATCTCTTGGTCAATGCCAACAAAGTTTCAGTATTTTTCCAACCTAGGCTGACCTTTAATAAGACTGGTGCTACATGGCCCATATTTCCCTAGTCTTTTTTTCCCTCATTCTAATATTATATCTAGCTTCCTTCCTTTCTAATAGTCATGTTTATGTAGGATCCACAACCAAAATATAAGCTCTTTGGTGCTATTGTGCATTCAGGCGACTCCCCGAAATCTGGTCACTATTATGCTTATATAAAGGTTTGTGAATTTATAGTTCATCTTTACACAACTATGTAGCCAATACATTCATCCCCAAATATGCCAGAATCTAATTTCCTATTTTGATCACAGGATGCAATGGGTAGGTGGTATCGCTGTGATGATTCTCGTGTGACAATTGCAACCTTGCAACAAGTTTTGTCAGAAAAGGCTTATATTCTTTTTTTCTCTCGAACTAACCAAAGGCCAGTTCCTCCGGAAGATATTCTTGGATACTCTGATATTCGGACAGTTGATATGCATTCTGTGAAATCAGATCCTCCGGAAGATACTGATAGAAGCAGGGTAATAACAGGTAGAGGGCCTGACAACTTTAAGCAAGAAAGCAATGGCATCAATAGCCAACCTAAATTATTGGGAAATAAGAGAAAGATATTGGAGGTTCCATGCATCTTGCTTGCCCAAGATGGTCAGTCTCAAGCAAGAGTTCAAGAAATGAAGGACGGGTATGACATAATGAAACTCATCTTTTTTTTTAATTTTTTCTTACTAATTTTAGTTTAATATGTTAAATAAATATTTTTTTTAGTGATGCCTAAGCATGTTTTTTTTTCTGGTGTATATTGATATTTTTTGTCTTATACTTTTGAATGTGTTTTTTATTGCTGAGATTGAGACTTTGGTAGTTGGGTTTGGACTGTCAAAGTTAGTTAATGTTTGACATTGTTTTGTTAAAGTCTTAATTCTGTTGAGGCTTTGATATTTGCTTTTTATTATTGTTTCGATAACCTTATTGGTGGGGAAGGGCATACAAGAATCGGTTACGTGTCTTTTGGCATCCCCGTCACTTAGCCATTCCCATCTGAAGGAAACATTGTGCAATCAACAATGCTAGTGGATGCTCCACAATAACTTTTTCCCCTCATTTCATTATTTAATTATTTCTTCCTTTCCTTCTTTCTCTATTCAATCCCTGACATGCTAAAATATGTTGATGATATATTTTTTTGAGGATATTTTAGTCTTATTTATTCATGCTGTGCTGAAATCATGCTTGTTACCTTCTTTTTTCATGCCCAAAATTGTATACACACTTGTTAACATTTATGTATTTATTTCCTTTGACAATCACTTCGACACCTCTACTTGCTAAAATATTCACTGTGTCTAATTCTGAATTTCTAATGTTGTTTTCTTTCTAAAAATTTCATTATATGCCTGATTTTGATACTATGTTTCAAAATATAACACAGTCTTGGGAAAGAAGCAAAGTCAACATTGAAGTCGTGTGGCTGGACAGATATGGTCTATGACTTCATGCGTTCTAGAAAGAGGTCACGTGCTCCAGAAGCTGGAAATTTAGCAAGTGGAGATCAAGCAAGGTAAGTTTGATGATATTCTACGTCGCTTTAAGCATTGAACCCATTGATTTTGTATACAAACTTAGCCATTCCCATCTGAAGGAAACATTGTGCAATCAGTAATGTTAGTGGATGCTCCACAATTACTTTTTTCCCCTCATTTTATTATTTAATTATTTCTTCCTTTCCTTCTCTCTCTACTCAATACCTGTCATGCTAAATTATGTTGATGATATATTTTTTCATGATATTTTAGTCTTATTTATTCATGCTTTGCTGAAATCATGTTTGTTAACTTCTTTTTTCATGCCCAAAATTGTATACACACTTTTTCACATTTATATATTTATTTCCTTTGACAATCAGTTCGACACCTCTACTTGCTAAAATATTCTCCCTGTCTGATTCTGAATTTCTGATGCTGTTTTCTTTCTAAAAATTTCATTATATGCCTGATTCTGATACTATGTTTCAAAATATAACGCAGTCTTGGGAAAGAAGCAAAGTCAACTTTGAAGTCGTGTGGCTGGACAGATATGGTCTATGACTTCATGCGTTCTAGAAAGAGGTTACGTGCTCAAGAAGCTGGAAATTTAGCAAGTGAAGATCAAACAAGGTATGTTTGATGATATTCTACATCGCTTTAAGCATTGAACCCATTAATTTTGTATACAAACTTACCCATTCCCATCTGAAGGAAACATTGTGCAATCAGTAATGCTAGTGGATGCTTCACAATAACTTTTTTTCCCTCATTTCATTATTTAATTATTTCTTCCTTTCCTTCTCTCTCTATTCAATACCTGAAATACTAAAATATTTTGATGATATATTTTTTCAGGATATTTTAGTCTTATTTATTCATGCTTTGCTGAAATCATGCATGTTACCTTCTTTTTTCATGCCCAAAATTGTATACACACTTGTTCACATTTATGTATTTATTTCCTTTGACAATCAGTTCGATACCTCTACTTGCTAAATTATTCACTACGTCTCATTCTGAATTTCTGATGATGTTTTCTTTCTAAAAATTTCATTATATGCCTGATTCTGATACTATGTTTCAAAATATAACTCAGTCTTGGGAAAGAAGCAAAGTCAACTTTGAAGTCGCGTGGCTGGACAGATATGGTCTATGACTTCATGCGTTCTAGAAAGAGGTTATGTGCTCAAGAAGCTGGAAATTTAGCAAGTGGAGATCAAACAAGGTAAGTTTGATGATATTCTACATCGCTTTAAGCATTGAACCATTAATTTTGTATACAAACTTACTCGTTCCCATCTGAAGGAAACATTGTGCAATCAGTAATGTTAGTGGATGCTCCACAATAACTTTTTTTCCCTCATTTCATTATTTAATTATTTCTTCTTTTCCTTCTCTCTCTATTCAATACCTGACATGCTAAAATATTTTGATGATATATTTTTTCAGGATATTTTAGTCTTATTTATTCATGCTTTGCTGAAATCATGCTTGTTACCTTCTTTTTTCATGCCCAAAATTGTATACACACTTGTTCACATTTATGTATTTACTTCCTTTGACAATCAGTTCGACACCTCTACTTGATAAATTATTCACTGTGTCTGATTCTGAATTTCTGATGCTATTTTCTTTCTAAAAATTTCATTATATGCCTGATTCTGATACTATGTTTCAAAATATAACTCAGTCTTGGGAAAGAAGCAAAGTCAACTTTGAAGTCGCATGGCTGGACAGATATGGTCTATGACTTCATGCCTTCTAGAAAGAGGTTACGTACTCAAGAAGCTGGAAATTTAGCAAGTGGAGATCAAACAAGATAAGTTTGATGATATTCTACATCGCTTTAAGCATTGAACCCATTGATTTTGTATACAAACGTGGCTGTAGCACAATTCTGTGAGAAAAAATATGCTTATCTTCTTCTCTACATTGCACTCTCAAGTGGCCAAATCTTCTTCAACAAGGTTACGACCAATCACTACTTCGAACTCTTTAATGCTCTGTTTGTTTCCCGGGAAAATGTGGGAAAATTGTTCTATGCTGATTGCAAAACTAGGATTCGATGTTCTGTTTGGTTGTTTCTACTTTTTAATTTATTATTATGCGTATTTTTTTCCTTCTACTCGGTTAATTGTTTTGCTTTGTTGGAGTTTAAGTTGAATTTGAGGCGTGTGTGGATCAGGGATTTGTGTGTTGTGAGTGGTTGTTGAGCATTTTTTTTCAATTGTAATGGAAATGTTTTATCTTTGTCTTGTACTGGAATTGAAATAGGGTTGAGTGTAAGAGAATTGAAGCAATTAAGATTTTTTCTTATTATATATATTTTCCTAAATTTTGCATGTTGTGTCTCTTTGGTGGAATGGTGGTGGCAAACTGGTAATATCAGAGTCCTTCCGTCAACTTCTTGTTTGGATTTTGATGTTGGTCTTTTATGCATTGACTGTCCTTTAATGTGATCCTTAGAAGTGTTATTGATATGCCTCTCGCAAGTGTAGTTTTCTGTGTTAAAATTGATAAGAATTGATTCATAAAAGAGCAACTTATATATATATATATATATATTTTTTGCAAATTATATTGATTCTTTCTTTTCAATTATACTTCTCACCTATTGGTTGTATTTATACAGGTAAAAGGAGTGAAAACTACAAATTATAAAAGTTTGTTGATGCAAGTCCATAATTCCAGAAGCATGGCGCAGACCGGCACCACACTGGCGCGAACCCGCGCCAGTTTACGAACTTTTCAGCGAAGTCAGTAAAGTGGCGCTAAGTAGCACCAAAGTGGCGCCAAACCAAGACAAAAATAAAGTGCAGAATAATGGCGCTAATTGGTGCCCGAATTGAAGAAGAATGGCGCCAATTAGCACCCCAAAGAAGAAAGATGGCGCCAAGTAGCGCCACTATGGCGCCTACTGGCGCCGTTTTACGAACATTCAGTACCGACTTTTGCAAATCAGGCAGTAGCACCGCGCGAACTTGCGCCAACCCGGCGCCAACTGGCGCCGGTTTGCGGGATGGATGCGTCGTATTTCTGAAGGGCATTTTTGGAAAGGAAGAAACAAATTGTAAATAGCCCTCATTACAGAATAAGGGCATTCAGATCTGGAGACTTGGAAGGAGAGGAGGCAGCCGTGGAGTTCTTCGTGTTCTTCATATTGGATCTCCTCTTTGTATTTTCTTTCCCTTTCATTTCTAGTTTATGCTGAATTTTAGATCAGCGATCATGATGTTGATTGGCTAGATCTCTTTATTGTAGTCAGGGTCACGATCCATATGTTAGCCCTTGAAACGAAGGATTGATTTATAGTTGTTCGTTTATATAATTATCTTTATCATTACACTGCGTGAATTTTGATATTTCCTTTGTTAGAATTGATCAATCTGATAGTTGGGGATATTCTGAGGATCAAAACCCTAGATAGGAATATTGGGGTTTTGATCTCGAAAGGGGGTAAGATAACCTATGTAGCACCGATACGACACGTGACACGACACGACACTCCGACACGTCAATCCTAAAAAATTATGGATTTACACACGTTGGGACACGTTTTAATATTAAATAATATTTTTAATTTATATAGTGTATATTTCATTTAATATTTAATAAAGATGGAAGCTTTAACAAAAAAAAATGGGATGAGAGAGATATAATATCAGATAGAGAGAACAAATCACATTAGAGAGAGAGATCAGAGAGAATGAGATACAACAAGAGCGTAATAGGAATTGACAAGAATGATGCTGAGATGATCTTTTATCTACTTAAGGGAAAAAAGACAAAAAAATAAAATTGATATGATCAGGTGGAAGCTTTATTAATATATTTTAATTTTTTTAAAAAAATTAAAAAAAAATTACGAAAATGCCATTTGACCGTGTTGGACACGGTCAAATTCGCGTGTCGGATTGGTCAACGTGTCGGTCAAAGTCAACCGCGTGTCCGACACCGTGTTGGAGCGTGTCGGACCCGACTCTTCCTGTTTTTACAAGTGTCCGTGCTTCCTAGGTCTCAACCCTTGGGTTCCCTGAACCTTAAATAAGCGTCCCTGTAAGAACCTGCACCGTTAATTAAGGAAGTTAATTAATTAATTATGTGAGATTAGGAAATAATTCCTTAATTGACCCAAATAATTATTATGAGGCTCTAATAATTATAGTAAGTGATTAAGAATGCTGAAAGTCGCTTTTCGGAAGAAAAGTGCAGATATCGGTTCTGCTAGTCGGTATAAATGCGTACCAAAAAAGTATCCCGAAAAATTATAAAAGTGTATGAATATTCCTAGAATAATATATAGGACTTGTAAAATGAGTTTCAAGTTAAAATAATGAGAACTAGTGCCAGAATTGATACTGGCTATAGAAAACCGCGTACCGGAAAGGTGCTCCGAAAAATAAAGTAAAAATATGTTAATTCTTGTAAAATTGAGTAGGTTAAGAATCCTGAGTTTGGGATTAAAATGCTAAGCGTAGCAATTAAATTTAATACTATGTGATTAATTGTTAACCGGCTATAAATAGCCACTTGCATACAACCCTAGGCTGATCCTTAGCCTCTTGTGCGTGGGTTTTAGTGTGTGCTGGTCAGCCTCCTTGTGCCTTGCCTTCTCTTCGCCATTTCTTCATGGAAAACATCCAAAGTCTTCTCTTTTCCTTTGATTCTTCTCCTTCTTTCTTTGTAAACACTTGGTAGAGTGGTGTGGCAAGGTTGAGTCAGTCACCTTTTGAGTTGGTGTTTCTGGTTTGAGGTAGGGAGAGTGTTGGCTTGGTAGTTGGAGCTTGGTCTTGGTGGTGAGGGCTTCAAGTGGTGATCTTTGTGAAGGAAGATCCTTGCTTGAGTGGTATTTTCGTGCATCCTTTGTGTCAGCACCTTGGAGCTCTGGTGTGAGCTCCAAGAGCACCCATAGCTACTGCCTTGAAGCTTGGGTAAGTTGTACCACCTGGTTCTTGAGTTTTAAGGCTTAAAAGAGATGTCTTGGCATGTTTAATGAGTTAAACAAGTAACCAGCTGGTATGTGTGTGGAACCAATGCACTCAACGAAAAGAACATAAAGGTTCAACGATTTTGATGATAACAAACAAGCATGGAAAGAAAGTCTCATCGTGCAACCATCAAAAAGAAGTCCAAACAAGATCAACACTCAAGCTTCAAGAGAAGTCTCTTAGTCTAAATTCAAAATAATATATAGGACTATTTGTAAGTTGATTCCTTACATGAACAAAGCTCAAAGTATTTTTTAAAGTACATGCATTAAATCATCAATCAACATTGTGATACATTTCTAAACATGAAAAAATACTTTCAATATTCATAAACTGCTTTAACATTATTTGAAACTGTCTTTAAATCAAGAGAAAATCATGTAAGGGTGAAATCCAACCTGTTGACAGGTTGGTAATCGATTACCAAACTATGGTAATCGATTACCCTTCATGGTAATCGATTACCCAACCAATGGTAATCGATTACCCACTGTACAGAGACAAAAATAACGGCTATAAAACGGCTAGTTTGCGAAAATGGATAAGAAATAGACCTTGGGGGCCCTCTATAAATAGAGGCTACTGTTCCCATTGATGGGACACACCTCTTGATCATTATTGCTCATTAATTCTCATCCTATTTGCATTATTCTTGTCTTCATATCATAAAATCTCTTTGAGCTTTATTCTTGTAAGAGTGTCATATACCATTGTTCTTCAACTTGTATTATTTGTACTTTGAGAGTACCTAGCCATTGTTAAACACCTTCATTTGATTTATTGAGTAGTTAGGGAAGTGAACCCTATACACTTGAAAGGTCACCAAATTCCTAAGAAATTTTGGAGTGAAAAGTTGTAAGGCATCAAGAGCCCGAATTCTTGAAAAGGTGTAGTGGTTTGTCAAGCACCCTCAAGCTTGATAGTGAGTGAACAGAATTGATCGAGCTGCTTCAGTCTGGACGTAGGTCACAGTGGTGGTGACCGAACCAGGATACATCTAGTTTGCAATTTCTCTAACCCTGATCTCTTTATTTACATACTGAAATTGCCTTTTTAGATTGTCTTTGCATACTAGCTTGTTTACTTTGCTATTCTTTTTCTTGCTCCTACGCTTAGATTATTTTCTATTAAATCGCTTTATTGAAGAAATAGTCTTTAAAACATCAAAGGATGTACTTTGCGAAAAGATTTTGTTAAACTCAATTCATCCCCCCCCCCCCCCTTGAGTATTGAAGCCACCTGTCCAACAATGTGGACGTAAAAGAGTATAAAAATGCATGCTTTAACGTTTGGAAGTGATAAAAATGGAACCTTGGAAGGATATCTTCGCGAAATGCAGAAACTGCATTCTGTCGCGAAATATCCGGATATTTCCAGTGAGATATCCGGATATTGGATATCCTGATATTTCCAGTGAGATATCCAGATATTGGATATCCCGATATTTACAGTGAGATATCCGGGTATTGGGATGGCAACGAACCTATTTTGGTAGAAATTCGATATCTTGAGCTATATTGCTCTAAATCGAGTACCGTTTGGACCTATGTGAAGCTAACATATGGAGATACAACTCTATAAAATTTCTTAGCCATTGGATAAGTGGTTTGATTGCAGTGTCATTTTGAAGTTGCATTTTGGTTGCTGGAAATTCCGGTTACAACAGTCATTTTGCGTAAAACATAACCACAGTTATACAACTTTGATTGAGGCCTATAATATGTCGTTGGAAAGCTGGAGATGTCTAGTTTAACATATTAAAATCTTAGAATTTTTGGTAAAGAGATGCAATTAAAGTTTTAAAAAGAGTAAACGCAGTTTAATGCTTAAGGCTTTGAGAAAAGCCTGCAGTAAGCGAAAATGAGAAAGAAAACGTATTCATTTTGTCATGAAATTATAGTGCATGAGTATTGATGATAATTCTGATATAAACAGACTCTGATTGTGCTGTTTGGTGACCTTGAGCTAGCGTGGACTCTTGGCTTAGATAGTTAGCTTGCGAGGTAAGCTTTCGTGTCCTCGGTTTAGCCATGTTGTGGTTCCACCAAGTCCCTTGGGGATATGGTTATATGCATGCTGTGTTACATGCTTTTGATGTTTTGGAAATGTTGTTGAGCTTTTATATGTAATGTGCTTTTATGATATGCATGTGGGTCCACCTATACGGTAAGCCTGAGTATGTGACGCATACAACATGGTGAGGCTGTGGGTGAGGTGCAAGCGATGTTCCTTGTACTACTATGTGGGTAATAGACATATTCCTGCATTTTCTCTGGCCAGTAGAATAGTGATAACTCATATGGCATGGATATCTGTTGCACTGCATACTTTTGGAACTTATAATGGAAATTACTGCTTTTAGAACTTATATTGCACATGTAAGTGAGCTTGGGGTGGAAGATCCTTGAGGACCCCTTGTCTTACTGAGATTTCTTGTTTAGAGATCTCACCCCACGTTTGGGGATGCTTATTTCAGGTTCAGGTAACCCTGGGGTTGAGACCTCGGGTGGCAGGAGGCCAGAGTTGAGTTAGATATTGCTGTATATGCTGACATGACTGGATATTGGCTGCTGTTTATGTTTTCTGTTATTCTTATGATATTTGAGTTGAGACTGTTGTTGGGCATTTATGGCCTTATTTGGTGAGCATGGAGATTGTCCATGCCACATTGACTTGTCTTTATTTTTTCAGACATTAGTTGATTAATGTATCAGGATATTGTCCGGACTACGTGTTGTAGATTCGTGACTTTAGATATTCACTTTATATTTATATATGAGGAATTCAGTTAGCTGTCTTGCAATTTACATAAAGATGATATTTTATGAAAAAGAATTAATTAATACAACTTGGTAATGATAATGACGTCATAATTGGAAAGAAAAAGATATTCCGCAAATTTTTAATTAAGCGTTGCTTAATACGATGACATGTTAACAAACCGGGTTAACAGCTGTTACCAGAATGAGCCGCGGTGCACCAGAATGAGATGTGGTGCACCGCGGGCTAGCCGCGGTGCACCAGTATGAGCCTTGCTGCTCCATGGGCGAGCCGCGATGCACCAGAATGAGCCATGGTGCACCATGGGTAGTCTAGGTGCACTAGAATGACCCGTGGTCAACCATGGGATAGCCGCGGTGCAGCAGAATGAGCCGTACTGCACCATGGGCTAGCCGCGGTGCACCAGAATGAGCCTTGGTGCTCCATGGGCTAGCCGCGGTGCACCAGAATCTGTCGTGGTGCACCAGAATGAGCCGTGGTGCACCAGGGTTTAGCCGTGGTGCACAAGAATGAACCGGGGTGCACCAGAATGAGCCGTGGTGCACCCTGGTTTAGCCGCGGTGCACCAGAATGAGCCATGGTGCACTATGGGCTAGTCGCGGTGCACCAAAATTAGCCGTGGTGCACCATGGTTTAGCCGCGGTGCACCAGAATGAACCGGGGTGCACCAGAATGAGCCGTGGTGCACCATGGTCTAGCCGCGGTGCACCAGAATGAGCCCTGGTGCACCATGGGCTAGTCGCGGTGCACCAGAATGAGCCGTGGTGGACCATTGGCTAGTCGCGGTGCCCCATAATGAGCCGCGGTGCACCATGGGCTAGCCGCGCTGCACCAAGATGAGCTGTGGGGCACCATGGGCTAGCCGTGGTGCACCAGAATGAGCGGTGGCGCACCATGGGCTAGCCTCGGTGCACCAGAATAAGCCTTCGTGCTCCATGGGCTAGCCGCGGTGCACGAGAATGAGCCGCGGTGCACCAGAATGAGCCGCGGTGCACCAGAATGAGCGGTGGTGCACCATGGGCTGGCCGCGTTGCACCAGAATGAGCCGGGATGCACCAAAATGAGTCGTGGTGCACCATGGGCTAGCCTCGTTGCACCAGGATGAGCTGTGGAGCACCATGGGCTAGCCGCGGTGCACCAGAATGAGCCGCAGTACACCAGAATGAGCCGTGGTGCACCGAAATGAGCCGGGGTGCACCAGAAGGAGTCGTGGTGAACCATGGGCTAGCCGCAGTGCCCCCGAATGAGCCCGGGTGCACCAGAATGAGCCGTGGTACACCGTGGGCTAGCCATGGTGCACCAGAATGAGCCTTGGTGCTCCATTGGCTAGCCGTGGTGCACCAGAATGAGCAGTGGTGCACCAGAATGAGCCGTGGTGGACCATGGGCTAACCGCGGTGCACTAGAATGAGCCGTGGTGCAATATGCGCTAACTGTGGTGCACCATGGGCTAGCCGCGGTACACCAGAATGAGCCGTGGTGCACCATGGGCTAGCCGCAGTGCACCAGAATTAGCCGTGGTGCACCAGAATGAGCCGGGGTACACTATGGGCTAGCTGCAGTGCACCAGAATGAGTCGCGGTACGCCATGGGCTAGTCGCGGTGCACTAGAATGAGCCGCAGTGAACCATTGGCTAGCCGCGGTGCACCAGAATGAGCCGTGGTGCACCATGGGCTAGCCGCGGTGCACCCGAATAAGCTGTGGTGCACCATGGGATAGCCGCGGTGCACCAGAAAGAGCCGCGGTGCACGAGAATGAGCAGTGGTGCACCATGGGCTAGCCGCGGTGCACCAGAAAGAGCTGTGGTGTGCCAGAATGAGTCGTGGTGCACCATGGGCTAGCCGCGGTGCACCAGAATGAGTGGGGGTGCACCAGAATGAGCTGTGGTTCACCATGGGTTAGCCACGGAGCACCAGAATGAGCCGTGGTGCACCAGAATGAGCCGTGGTGCACCAAAATGAGCCGTGGTTCACCACGGGCTAGCCGCGCTGCACCAGGATGTGCCGTGGTGCACCATGGGCTAGCCGTGGTGCACCATGGGCTAGCCGCGGTGCACAAGAATGAGCCGTGGTGCACCATTGGCTAGCCGAGGTGCATCAGAATGAGCCGTGGTGCACCATGGGATATCCGCGGTGCACCAGAATGAGCCGGCGTACACCAGAATGAGCCGTGGTGCACCATAGGCTAGCCGCGGTGCACCAGAATGAGCCGTGGTGCACCATGGGCTAGCCACGGTGCCCCAGAGGTAGCCGCGTTGCACCAGAATGAGCTGTGAGCACCATGGGCTAGCCGCGATGCACCAGATGAGCCGTGGTGCACCAGAATGAGCTGTCCTGAACCATGGGCTAACCGCGGTGCACCAGAATGAGCCGTGGTGCATCATGGGCTAGCCGTGGTGAACTAGAATGAGCCGTGGTGCACCATGGGCTAGCCGCGTTGCACCAGAAAGAGCCAGGGTGCACCAGAATAAGCCGTGGTGCACCATGGGCTAGCCGCAGTGCACCAGAATGAGCCGTGGTGCGCCATGGGCTAGTCGCGGTGCACCAGAATGAGTCATGGTGCCGCATGGGATAGCCGCGGTGCGCCAGAATCAGCCGTGGTGCACCATGGGTAGCCGAAGTACACCCAGAATGAGCCGTGGTGCACCATGGGTAGCCGCGGTGCTCCAGAGGCGTTGCACCAGAATGAGCTGGGATGCACAAGAATGACCCGTGGTGCACCATGGGCTAGCCGCGTTGCACCAGGATGAGCTGTGGAGCACCATGGGCTAGCCGCGGTGCACCAGAATTAGCCGCAGTACACCAGAATGAGTCGTGGTGCACCATGGGCTCGCCCTGGTGCACCGAAATGAGCCGGGGTGCAACAGAAGGAGCCGTGGTGCACCAGAATGAGCCGTGGTGCACCATGGGCTAGCCGTGGAGCACCAGAATGAGCCCGGGTGCACCAGAATGAGCCGTAGTGCACTATGGGCTAGCCGCGGTGCACGAGATTGAGCCCGGGTCCACCAGAATGAGCCGTGGTACACCATGGGCTAGCCGCGGTGCACCAGAATGAGCCTTGGTGCTCCATGGGCTAGCCGCGGCGCGCCGGAATGAGCCGTGGCGCACTAGAATGAGCCGTTGTGTAACCATGGGCTAACCGCGGTGCACCAGAATGAGGCGTGGTGCACCAAGGGCTGGCCGCGGTGCACCAGAATGAGGCGTGGTGCACCATTGGCTAGCCGTGGTGCACCAGAATGAGCCGTGGTGCACCATGGGCTAGCCGTGGTGCACCAGAATGAGCCGTGGTGCACCATGGGCTAGCCGCGTTGCACCAGAATGAGCCGGGGTGCACCAGAATTAGCACCAGAATGCACCAGAATGCCGTGGTGCACCAGAATTAGCCGTGGTGCACCATGGGCTAGCCGCAGTGCACCAGAATGAGTCGCGGTGCACCATGGGCTAGCCGCAGTGCACCAGAATGAGTCGCGGTACACCATGGGCTAGTCGCGGTGCACCAGAATGAGCCACAGTGCACTATTGGCTAGCCGCGGAGAACCAGAATGAGCCCTGGTGCACCATGGGCTAGTCGCGGTGCACCAGAATGAGTCGTGGTGGACCATTGGCTAGTCGCGGTGCACCATGGGCTAGCCGCGGTGCACCAGAATGAGCCGTGGTGCACCATGAGCTAGCCGCGGTGCACTAGAATGAGCCGTCGTGCACCAGAATGAGCGGTGGTGCACCATGGGCTAGCCTCGGTGCACCAGAATAAGCCTTCGTGCTCCATGGGCTAGCCGCGGTGCACGAGAATGAGCCGCGGTGCACGAGAATGAGCCGCGGTGCACCAGCATGAGCCGCGGTGCACCATGGGCTGGCCGCGTTGCACCAGAATGAGCCGGGATGCACCAAAATGAGTCGTGGTGCACCATGGGCTAGCCTCGTTGCACCAGGATGAGCTGTGGAGCACCATGGGCTAGCCGCGGTGCACCAGAATGAGCCGCAGTACACCAGAATGAGCCGTGGTGCACCGCAATGAGCCGGGGTTCACCAGAAGGAGTCGTGGTGAACCATGGGCTAGCCGCAGTGCCCCCGAATGAGCCCGGGTGCACCAGAATGAGCCGTGGTACACCGTGGGCTAGCCATGGTGCACCAGAATGAGCCTTGGTGCTCCATTGGCTAGCCGTGGTGCACCAGAATGAGCCGTGGTGCACCAGAATGAGCCGTGGTGGACCATGGGCTAACCGCGGTGCACTAGAATGAGCCGTGGTGCAATATGCGCTAACTGTGGTGCACCATGGGCTAGCCGCGGTACACCAGAATGAGCCGTGGTGCACCATGGGCTAGCCGCGGTGCACCAGAATTAGCCGTGGTGCACCAGAATGAGCCGGGGTACACTATGGGCTAGCTGCAGTGCACCAGAATGAGTCGCGGTACGCCATGGGCTAGTCGCGGTGCACTAGAATGAGCCGCAGTGAACCATTGGCTAGCCGCGGTGCACCAGAATGAGCCGTGGTGCACCATTGGCTAGCCGCGGTGCACCAGAATGAGCCGTGGTGCACCATGGGCTAGCCGCGGTGCACCCGAATAAGCTGTGGTGCACCATGGGATAGCCGCGGTGCACCAGAAAGAGCCGCGGTGCACGAGAATGAGCAGTGGTGCACCATGGGCTAGCCGCGGTGCACCAGAAAGAGCTGTGGTGTGCCAGAATGAGTCGTGGTGCACCATGGGCTAGCCGTGGTGCACCAGAATGAGTCGGGGTGCTCCAGAATGAGCTGTGGTTCACCATGGGTTAGCCACGGAGCACCAGAATGAGTCGTGGTGCACCAAAATGAGCCGTGGTACAACAGAATGAGCCGCGGTGCACCAAAATGAGATGTGGTGCAACATGGCCTAGCCGCGGTGCACCAGGATGAGCCTGGTGCTCCATGGGCGAGCCGCGATGAACCAGAATGAGCCGTGGTGCACCAGAATGAGCTGTCGTGTACCATGGGCTAACCGCGGTGCACCAGAATGAGCCGTGGTGCACTATGGGCTATACGTGGTGCACCAGAATGAGCCGAGGTGCACCGTGGGCTAGCCGCGGTGCACCCGAATAAGCCGTGGTGCACCATGGGATAGCCGCGGTGCACCAGAAAAAGCCGCGGTGCACCAGAATGAGCCGCGGTGCACCATGGGCTAGCGACGGTGCACCAAAATGAGCCGTGGTGCACCATGGGCTAGCCGCGGTGCACCAGAATGAGCTGTGGTGTGCCAGAATGAGTCGTGGTGCACCATGGGCTAGCCGCGGTGCACCAGAATGAGTGGGGGTGCACCAGAATGAGCTGTGGTTCACCATGGGTTAGCCACGGAGCACCAGAATGAGCCGTGGTGCACCAGAATGAGCCGTGGTGCACCAAAATGAGCCGTGGTTCACCACGGGCTAGCCGCGCTGCACCAGGATGAGCCGTGGTGCACCATGGGCTAGCCGCAGTGCACCATTGGCTAGCCGCGGTGCACCAGAATGAGCCGTGGTGCACCATGGGCTAGCCGAGGTGCATCAGAATGAGCCGTGGTGCACCATGGGATAGCCGCGGTGCACCAGAATGAGCCGTCGTGCACCAGAATGAGCCATGGTGCACCTTGGGCTAGCCGCGGTGCACCAGAATGAGCCGTGGTGCACCATGGGCTAGCCGCGGTGCACCAGAATTAGCCGTGGTGCACCAGAATGAGCTGTGGTGCACCATGGGCTAGCCGAGGTGCACCAGAATGAGCCGTCGTGCACCATGGGATAGCCGCCGTGCACCAGAATGAGCCGTGGTGCACCATGGGCTAGCCGCGGTGCACCAGAAGCACCATGGGCTAGCCGCGGTGCACCAGAATGAGCCGTGGTGCACCAGAATGAGCCGTGGTGCACCATGGGATAGCCGCGGTGCACCAGAATGAGCCGGGGTGCACCATGGGCTAGCCGCGGTGCACCAGAATGAGCCGTGGTGCACCAGGGGTAGCCGCGGTGCACCAGAATGAGCCGTCGTGCACCAGAATGAGCCGTGGTGCACCATGGCTAGCAGCCGTGCACCAGAATGAGCCGTGGTGCACCTAGGGCTGTACGCGGTGCACCAGAATGAGCAGAGGTGGACCATTGGCTAGCGGCGGTGCACCAGAATGAGCTGTGGTGTGCACCAGAATGAGCCGTGGTGCACCATGGGCTAGCCGCGGTGCACCAGAATGGGTAGGGGAGCACCAGAATGAGCCGTGGTGCACCAGAATGAGCCGTGGTGCACCAATGTCTAGTCGCGGTACACCAGAATGAGCCGTGGTGCACCATGGGCTAGCCGTGGTGCACCATGGGCTAGCCGCGGTGCACCAGAATGAGCCGTGGTGCACCATTGGCTAGCCGCGGTGCACCAGAATGAGCCGTCGTGCACCATTGGCTAGCCGTGGTGCACCAGAATGAGCCGTGGTGCACCATGGGCTAGCCGCGGTGCCCCAGAAAGAGCCGCGGTGCACCAGAATGAGTCGTGGTGCACCATGGGCTAGCCGCGGTGCACCAGAATGAGCCGTGGTGCACCAGAATGAGCCGTGGTGCACCAGAATGAGCCGGGGTGCACCAGAATGAGCCGTGGTGCACCATGGGCTAGCCGAGGTGCACCAGAATGAGCCGTGGTGCACCATGGGCTAGCCGCGGTGCACCGGAATGAGCCGTGGTGCACCATGGGCTAGCCGTCGTGCACCATGGGATAGCCGCGGTGCACCAGAATGAGACGTGGTGCACCATAGGCTAGCCGAGGTGCACCAGAATGAGCCGTGGTGCACCATGGGATAGCCGCGGTGCACCAGAATGAGTCGTGGTGCACCATGGGCTAGCCGAGGTGCACCAGAATGAGCCGTGGTGCACCATGGGATAGCCGCGGTGCACCTGAATGAGCCGTTGCGCACAATGGGCTAGCCGCGGTGCATCAGAATCCGCCGTGGTGGACCATTGGCTAGCCGCGGTGTAATATCCCTAATTATATGACTTTTAATTTAGAGGGTTATAATGAGAACCTTATGGTCATAAATAGAATGAGGATGGAATTCTAAGAATTTAGATACCATATTGAGGGTATTTTACACAGATGAATTTTCATCTGTTAATTTTGATTGCTGATGCAGTAACAATTAGTAGAATAGCTCCGAGTTAGAAAATTATAGTTAGAGAACTAATTTAATTATATAAATACCATGGGCTAGCCGCGGTGCACCAGATGAGCCGTGGTGCACCAGAATGAGCTGTCCTGAACCATGGGCTAACCGCGGTGCACCAGAATGAGCTGTGGTGCATCATGGGCAAGCCGTGGTGCACCAGAATGAGCTGTCCTGAACCATGGGCTAGCCGCGGTGCACCAGAATTAGCCGTGGTGCACCAGAATGTGCCGTGGTGCACCATGGGCTAGCCGCGTTGCACCAGAATGATCCAGGGTGCACCAGAATAAGCCGTGGTGCACCATGGGCTAGCTGCCGTGCACTAGAATGATCCGTGGTTCGCCATGGGCTGGTCGCGGTGAACCAGAATGAGCCGCAGCGAACCATTGGCTAGCCGCGGTGCACCAGAATGAGTCATGGTGCCCTATGGGATAGCCGCGGTGCACCAGAATCAGCCGTGGTGCACCATGGGTAGCCGAAGTACACCGGAATAAGCCGTGGTGCACCATGGGCTTGCCGCGTTGCACCAGAATGAGCCGGGATGCACCAGAATCAGCCGTGGTGCACCATGGGCTAGCCGCGTTGTACCAGGATGAGCTGTGAAGCACCATGGGCTAGCCGCGGTGCACCAGAATTAGCCGCAGTACACCAGAATGAGCCGTGTGCACTCGAATGAGCCGTGGTGCACCATGGGCTCGCCCTGGTGCACCGAAATGAGCCGGGGTGCAACAGAAGGAGCCGTGGTGCACCAGAATGAGCCGTGGTGCACCATGGGCTAGCCGTGGAGCACCAGAATGATCCCGCCAGAATGAGCCCGGGTGCACCAAAATGAGCCGTAGTGCACCATGGGCTAGCCGCAGTGCACCAGAATGAGTCGCGGTACACCATGGGCTAGTCGTGGTGCACCAGAATGAGCCGCAGTGCACCATTGGCTAGCCGCGGTGTACCCGAATAAGCCGTGGTGCACCATGGGACAGCCGCGGTGCACCAGAATGAGCCAAGGTGCACCATGGGCTAGCCGCGGTGCACCATGGGCTAGCCGCGGTGCACCAGAACGAGCCGTGGTGCACCTTGGGCTAGTCGCGGTGCACCAGAATCAGCTGTGGGGTGCCAGAAGGAGTCCTGGTGCACCATGGGCTACCCGCGGTGCACCAGAATGAGTCGGGGTGCTCCAGAATGAGCTGTGGTTCACCAGGGGTCAGCCACGGAGCACCAGAATGAGCCGTGGTGCACCAGAATGAGCCATAGTGCACCAAAATGAGCCGCGGTGCACCAGAATGAGATGTGGTGCACCATGGGCTAGCCGCGGTGCACCAGAATGAGCCTTGGTGCTCCATGGGCGAGTCGCGATGCACCAGAATGAGCCGCGGTGCACCATAATGAGCTGTCGTGTCCCATGGGCTAACCGCGGTGCACCAGAATGAGCCGTGGTGCACCAGAATGAGCCGTGGTGCACCAGAATGAGCCGCTTGCACTAGAATGAGCCGGGGTGCACCAGAATAAGCCGTGGTGCACCTTGCGCTAGCCACAGTGCACCAGAATAAGCCGTGGTGCACCATGGGCTAGTCGCGGTGCACCAGAATGAGCCGCAGCGCACCATATGCTAGCTGCGGTGCACCAGAATGAGCCGTGGTGTACCATTGGCTAGCCGCGGGGCCCCAGAATGAGCCGTGGTGGAACTTTGGCTAGCAGCGGTGCACCAGAATGAGCCGTGTGGCAACATGGGCTAACCGCGGTGCACCATAATGAGCAATTGTGGACCATGGGCTAGCCGCGGAGCACCAGAATGAGCCGGGGTGGACCATTGGCTACCCACGGTGCACCATAATTAGCTGTGGTGCACCATGTGCTAGCAGCGGTGCATCAGAATTAGCCGTGGTGCTCCCGAATGAGCCTTCGTGCACCATGGGCGCACAAGCTAGCCGCGGTGCACCAGAATGAGCCGCGGTGCACCAGAATGAGCCGTGGTGCACCAGATTGAGCGTGGTGCACCATGGGCTAGCCGCATTGCACCAGAATGAGCCGTGGTGCACCAGAATAAGCCGTGGTGCACCATGGGCTAGCCCGATGCACCAGAATGAGCCGTCGTGCACCATGGGCTAGCCGCTATGCACCAGAATGTGCCGTGGAGGACCATTGGCTAGCCCCGGTGCACCAGAATGAGCCGTGGTGCACCCGAATGAGCCATCGTACACCTTGGGCTAGCCGCGGTGCACCAAAATGAGCGGCGGTGCACCAGATTGAGCCGTGGTGCACCATGGGCTAGCCGCGGTGCGCCAGAATGAGCCGTGTTGCACCATGGGCTAGCCGCATTATACCAGAATGAGCCGGGGTGCACCAGAATGAGCCGTGGTGCACCATGGGCTAGCCGCTGTGCACCAGAATGAGCTGTGGTGCACCATGGGCTAGCTGCGGTGCACCAGAATGAGACGTGGTGCACCATCAGCTAGCTGAGGTGCACCAGAAAGAGCCGTGGTGCACCATGGGATAGCCGCGGTGCAGCAGAATGAGCCGTGGTGCACCATGGGCTAGCCGAGGTGCACCAGAATGAGCCGTGGGGCACCATGGGATAGCCGCGGTGCACCTGAATGAGCTGTTGCGCACCATGGGCTAGCTGCGGTGCATCAGAATCCGCCGTGGTGGACCATTGGCTAGCCGCGGTGTAATATCCCTAATTATATGACTTTTAATTTAAAGTGTTATGATGAGAACCTTATGGTCATAAATAGAATGAGGATGGAATTCTGACAATTTTGATACCCATATTGATGGTATTTAACACAGATGAATTTTCATCTATTAATTTTGACTGCTGATGCAGTAACAATTAGTAGAATAGCTCCGAGTTAGAAAATTATAGTTAGAGAGCTAATTTAATGATATAAATACCATGGGCTAGCCGCGGTGCACCAGAATGAGCCTTGGTGCTACATGGGTGAGCCGCGATGCACCAGATGAGCCGTGGTGCACCAGAATGAGCTGTCCTGAACCATGGGCTAACCGCGGTGCACCAGAATGAGCCGTGGTGCACCATGGGCTAGCTGCAGTGCACCAGAATGAGTCGTGGTGCACCATGGGCTAGCCACATTGCAAACAAAATGAGCCGCGGTGCACCATTGGCTAGCCGCGGTGCACCAGAATGAGCCATGGTGCCCCATGGGATAGCCGCGGTGCACCAGAATCAGCCGTGGTGCACCATGGGTAGCCGAAGTACACCAGAATGAGCCGTGGTGCACCATGGGCTAGCCGCGTTGCACCAGAATGAGCTGGGATGCACAAGAATGAGCCGTGGTGCACCATGGGCTAGCCGCGTTGCACCAGGATGAGCTGTGGAGCACCATGGGCTAGCCGCGGTGCACCAGAATTAGCCGCAGTACACCAGAATGAGTCGTGGTGCACCATGGGCTCGCCCTGGTGCACCGAAATGAGCCGGGGTGCAACAGAAAGAGCCGTGGTGCACCAGAATGAGACGTGGTGCACCATGGGCTAGCCGTGGAGCACCAGAATGAGCCCGGGTGCACCAGAATGAGCCGTAGTGCACCATGGGCTAGCCGCGGTGCACTAGATTGAGCCCGGGTCCACCAGAATGAGCCGTGGTACACCATGGGCTAGCCGCGGTGCACCAGAATGAGCCTTGGTGCTCCATGGGCTAGCCGCGGCGCACCGGAATGAGCCGTGGCGCACTAGAATGAGCCGTTGTGTAACATGGGCTAACCGCGGTGCACCAGAATGAGGCGTGGTGCACCATTGGCTGGCCGTGGTGCACCAGAATGAGCCGTGGTGCACCATGGTGCACCAGGCCGTGGTGCACCATGTGGTGCACCAGAATGAGCCGTGGTGCCCCATGGGATAGCCGCGGTGCACCAGAATCAGCCGTGGTGCACCATGGGTAGCCGAAGTACACCAGAATGAGCCGTTGCGCACAATGGGCTAGCCGCGGTGCATCAGAATCCGCCGTGGTGGACCATTGGCTAGCCGCGGTGTAATATCCCTAATTATATGACTTTTAATTTAGAGGGTTATAATGAGAACCTTATGGTCATAAATAGAATGAGGATGGAATTCTAAGAATTTTGATACCCATATTGAGGGTATTTTACACAGATGAATTTTCATCTGTTAATTTTGATTGCTGATGCAGTAACAATTAGTAGAATAGCTCCGAGTTAGAAAATTATAGTTAGAGAACTAATTTAATTATATAAATACCATGGGCTAGCCGCGGTGCACCAGAATGAGCCTTGGTGCTACAGGGTTGAGCCGCGATGCACCAGATGAGCCGGGGTGCACCAGAATGAGCTGTCCTGAACCATGGGCTAACCGCGGTGCACCAGAATGAGCTGTGGAGCATCATGGGCAAGCCGTGGTGCACCAGAATGAGCTGTCCTGAACCATGGGCTAGCCGCGGTGCACCAGAATTAGCCGTGGTGCACCAGAATGAGCCGTGGTGCACCATGGGCTAGCCGCGTTGCACCAGAATGATCCAGGGTGCACCAGAATAAGCCGTGGTGCACCATGGGCTAGCTGCCGTGCACTAGAATGATCCGTGGTTCGCCATGGGCTGGTCGCGGTGAACCAGAATGAGCCGCAGTGAACCATTGGCTAGCCGCGGTGCACCAGAATGAGTCATGGTGCCCCATGGGATAGCCGCGGTGCACCAGAATCAGCCGTGGTGCACCATGGGTAGCCGAAGTACACCGGAATGAGCCGTGGTGCACCATGGGCTTGCCGCGTTGCACCAGAATGAGCCGGGATGCACCAGAATCAGCCGTGGTGCACCATGGGCTAGCCGCGTTGTACCAGGATGAGCTGTGAAGCACCATGGGCTAGCCGCAGTACACCAGAATGAGCCGTGTGCACTCGAATGAGCCGTGGTGCACCATGGGCTCGCCCTGGTGCACCGAAATGAGCCGGGGTGCAACAGAAGGAGCCGTGGTGCACCAGAATGAGCCGTGGTGCACCATGGGCTAGCCGTGGAGCACCAGAATGAGCCCGGGTGCACCAAAATGAGCCGTAGTGCACCATGGGCTAGCCGCAGTGCACCAGAATGAGTCGCGGTACACCATGGGCTAGTCGTGGTGCACCAGAATGAGCCGCAGTGCACCATTGGCTAGCCGCGGTGTACCCGAATAAGCCGTGGTGCACCATGGGACAGCCGCGGTGCAGGAGCACCAGAATGAGCCAAGGTGCACCATGGGCTAGCCGCGGTGCACCATGGGCTAGCCGCGGTGCACCAGAACGAGCCGTGGTGCACCTTGGGCTAGTCGCGGTGCACCAGAATCAGCTGTGGGGTGCCAGAAGGAGTCCTGGTGCACCATGGGCTACCCGCGGTGCACCAGAATGAGTCGGGGTGCTCCAGAATGAGCTGTGGTTCACCAGGGGTCAGCCACGGAGCACCAGAATGAGCCGTGGTGCACCAGAATGAGCCATAGTGCACCAAAATGAGCCGCGGTGCACCAGAATGAGATGTGGTGCACCATGGGCTAGCCGCGGTGCACCAGAATGAGCCTTGGTGCTCCATGGGCGAGTCGCGATGCACCAGAATGAGCCGCGGTGCACCATAATGAGCTGTCGTGTCCCATGGGCCGTGGTGCACCATGGGCTAGCCGCGGTGCACCAGAATGAGCCGTGGTGCATCATGGGCTAGCCGTGGTGCACCAGAATGAGCCTTGGTGCACCATGGGCTAGCCGCATTGCACTAGAATGAGCCGGGGTGCACCAGAATAAGCCGTGGTGCACCTTGCGCTAGCCACAGTGCACCAGAATAAGCCGTGGTGCACCATGGGCTAGTCGCGGTGCACCAGAATGAGCCGCAGCGCACCATATGCTAGCTGCGGTGCACCAGAATGAGCCGTGGTGTACCATTGGCTAGCCGCGGGGCCCCAGAATGAGCCGTGGTGGAACTTTGGCTAGCAGCGGTGCACCAGAATGAGCCGTGTGGCAACATGGGCTAACCGCGGTGCACCATAATGAGCAATTGTGGACCATGGGCTAGCCGCGGAGCACCAGAATGAGCCGGGGTGGACCATTGGCTACCCACGGTGCACCATAATTAGCTGTGGTGCACCATGTGCTAGCAGCGGTGCATCAGAATTAGCTGTGGTGCTCCCGAATGAGCCGTCGTGCACCATGGGCTAGCCGCGGTGCACCAGAATGAGCCGCGGAGCACCAGAATGAGCCGTGGTGCACCAGATTGAGCGTGGTGCACCATGGGCTAGCCGCATTGCACCAGAATGAGCCGTGGTGCACCATGGGCTAGCCGCATTGCACCAGAATGAGACGTGGTGCACCAGAATAAGCCGTGGTGCACCATGGGCTAGCCCGATGCACCAGAATGAGCCGTCGTGCACCATGGGCTAGCCGCTATGCACCAGAATGTGCCGTGGAGGACCATTGGCTAGCCCCGGTGCACCAGAATGAGCCGTGGTGCACCCGAATGAGCCATCGTACACCTTGGGCTAGCCGCGGTGCACCAAAATGAGCGGCGGTGCACCAGATTGAGCCGTGGTGCACCATGGGCTAGCCGCGGTGCGCCAGAATGAGCCGTGTTGCACCATGGGCTAGCCGCATTATACCAGAATGAGCCGGGGTGCACCAGAATGAGCCGTGGTGCACCATGGGCTAGCCGCTGTGCACCAGAATGAGCTGTGGTGCACCATGGGCTAGCTGCGGTGCACCAGAATGAGACGTGGTGCACCATCAGCTAGCTGAGGTGCACCAGAAAGAGCCGTGGTGCACCATGGGATAGCCGCGGTGCAGCAGAATGAGCCGTGGTGCACCATGGGCTAGCCGAGGTGCACCAGAATGAGCCGTGGGGCACCATGGGATAGCCGCGGTGCACCTGAATGAGCCGCGGTGCACCAGAATGAGCCGCACCATGGGCTAGCTGCGGTGCATCAGAATCCGCCGTGGTGGACCATTGGCTAGCCGCGGTGTAATATCCCTAATTATATGACTTTTAATTTAAAGTGTTATGATGAGAACCTTATGGTCATAAATAGAATGAGGATGGAATTCTGACAATTTTGATACCCATATTGATGGTATTTAACACAGATGAATTTTCATCTATTAATTTTGACTGCTGATGCAGTAACAATTAGTAGAATAGCTCCGAGTTAGAAAATTATAGTTAGAGAGCTAATTTAATGATATAAATACCATGGGCTAGCCGCGGTGCACCAGAATGAGCCTTGGTGCTACATGGGTGAGCCGCGATGCACCAGATGAGCCGTGGTGCACCAGAATGAGCTGTCCTGAACCATGGGCTAACCGCGGTGCACCAGAATGAGCCGTGGTGCACCATGGGCTAGCCGCAGTGCACCAGAATGAGCCGTGGTGCGCCATGGGCTAGTCGCGGTGCACCAGACTGAGCCGCAGCGCACCATTGGCTAGCCGCGGTGCACCAGAATGAGTCATGGTGCCCCATGGGATAGCCGCGGTGCACCAGAATCAGCCGTGGTGCACCATGGGTAGCCGAAGTACACCAGAATGAGCCGTGGTGCACCATGGGCTAGCCGCGTTGCACCAGAATGAGCTGGGATGCACAAGAATGAGCCGTGGTGCACCATGGGCTAGCCGCGTTGCACCAGGATGAGCTGTGGAGCACCATGGGCTAGCCGCGGTGCACCAGAATTAGCCGCAGTACACCAGAATGAGTCGTGGTGCACCATGGGCTCGCCCTGGTGCACCGAAATGAGCCGGGGTGCAACAGAAAGAGCCGTGGTGCACCAGAATGAGCCGTGGTGCACCATGGGCTAGCCGTGGAGCACCAGAATGAGCCCAGGTGCACCAGAATGAGCCGTAGTGCACCATGGGCTAGCCGCGGTGCACTAGATTGAGCCCGGGTCCACCAGAATGAGCCGTGGTACACCATGGGCTAGCCGCGGTGCACCAGAATGAGCCTTGGTGCTCCATGGGCTAGCCGCGGCGCACCGGAATGAGCCGTGGCGCACTAGAATGAGCCGTTGTGTAACATGGGCTAACCGCGGTGCACCAGAATGAGCCGTGGTGCACCAAGGGCTGACCGCGGTACACCAGAATGAGGCATGGTGCACCATTGGCTGGCCGTGGTGCACCAGAATGAGCCGTGGTGCACCATGGGCTGGCCGTGGTGCACCAGAATGAGCCGTGGTGCACCATGGGCTTGCCGCGTTGCACCAGAATGAGCCGAGGTGCACCAAAATTAGCCGTGGTGCACCATGGGCTAGCCGCAGTGCACCAGAATGAGTCGCGGTGCACCATGGGCTAGCCGCAGTGCTCCAGAATGAGTCGCGGTGCACCATGGGCTAGTCCCGCTGCACCAGAATGAGCCGCAGTGCACCATTGGCTAGCCGCGGAGCACCAGAATGAGCCGTGGTGCACCATGGGCTAGCCGCAGTGCACCAGAATGAGCCGTTGTGCACATGGGCTAGCCGCGGTGCACCAGAATGAGCCGTGGTGCACCATGGGCTAGCCGCGGTGCACCCGAATAAGCCGTGGTGCACCATGGGATAGCCGTGGTGCACCAGAAAAGCCGCGGTGCACCAGAGCTAGCCGCGGTGCACCAGAATGAGCCGTGGTGCACCATGGGCTAGCCGGTGTGCCGTGGTGCACCAGAATGGGCTGAGCCGCGGTGCACCAGAATGAGCCGCGGTGCACCATGGGCTAGCCGCGGTGCACCATGGGCTAGCCGCGGTGCACCAGAATGAGCTGTGGTGTGCCAGAATGAGTCGTGGTGCACCATGGGCTTGCCGTGGTGCACCAGAATGAGTGGGGGTGCACCAGAATGATCTGTGGTTCACCATGGGTTAGCCACGGAGCACCAGAATGATCCGTGGTGCACCAGAATGAGCCATGGTACACCAGAATGAGCCGCGGTGCACCAGAATGAGATGTGGTGCACCGCGGGCTAGCCACGGTGCACCAGTATGAGCCTTGCTGCTCCATGGGCGAGCCGGGATGCACCAGAATGAGCCATGGTGCACCATGGGTAGTCTAGGTGCACTAGAATGACCCGTGGTCAACCATGGGATAGCCGCGGTGCAGCAGAATGAGCCGTACTGCACCATGGGCTAGCCGCGGTGCACTAGAATGAGCCTTGGTGCTCCATGGGCTAGCCGCGGTGCACCAGAATCTGTCGTGGTGCACCAGAATCTGTCGTGGTGCACCAGAATGAGCCGTGGTGCACCAGGGTTTAGCCGTGGTGCACAAGAATGAACCGGGGTGCACCAGAATGAGCCGTGGTGCACCCTGGCTTAGCCGCGGTGCACCAGAATGAGCCGTGGTGCACCCTGGCTTAGCCGCGGTGCACCAGAATGAGCCATGGTGCACCATGGGCTAGTCGCGGTGCACCAGAATGAACCGGGGTGCACCAGAATGAGCCGTGGTGCACCATGGTCAAGCCGCGGTGCACCAGAATGAGCCCTGGTGCACCATGGGCTAGTCGCGGTGCACCAGAATGAGCCGTGGTGGACCATTGGCTAGTCGCGGTGCCCCATAATGAGCCGCGGTGCACCATGGGCTAGCCGCGCTGCACCAAGATGAGCTGTGGGGCACCATGGGCTAGCCGTGGTGCACCAGAATGAGCGGTGGCGCACCATGGGCTAGCCTCGGTGCACCAGAATAAGCCTTCGTGCTCCATGGGCTAGCCGCGGTGCACGAGAATGAGCCGCGGTGCACCAAAATGAGCCGCGGTGCACCAGAATGAGCCGCGGTGCACCAGAATGAGCCGTGGTGCACCATGGGCTGGCCGCGTTGCACCATAATGAGCCGGGATGCACCAAAATGAGTCGTGGTGCACCATGGGCTAGCCTTGTTGCACCAGGATGAGCTGTGGAGCACCATGGGCTAGCCGCGGTGCACCAGAATGAGCCGCAGTACACCAGAATGAGCCGTGGTGCACCATGGGCTCGCCCTGGTGCACCGAAATGAGCCGGGGTGCACCAGAAGGAGTCGTGGTGAACCATGGGCTAGCCGCAGTGCCCCAGAATGAGCCCGGGTGCACCAGAATGAGCCGTGGTCCACCGTGGGCTAGCCATGGTGCACCAGAATGAGCCTTGGTGCTCCATTGGCTAGCCGTGGTGCACCAGAATGAGCCGTGGTGCACCAGAATGAGCCGTGGTGGACCATGGGCTAACCGCGGTGCACTAGAATGAGCCGTGGTGCGCCATGGGATAGCCGCGGTGCACCAGAATCGGCCATGGTGCACCATGGTGAGCCGTGGTGCACCATGGGATAGCCGCGTTGCACCAGAATGAGCTGTGAGCACCATGGGCTAGCCGTGGTGCACCAGTATGAGCCACAGTACACCAGAATGAGCCGTGGTGCACTCGAATGAGCCGTGGTGCACCACGAGCTCGCCCTGGTGCACCGAAATGAGCCGGGGTACACCAGAAGGAGCCGTGGTGCACCATGGGCTAGCCGCGGTGCACCAAAATGAGCCCGGGTGCACCAGAATGAGCCGTGTTACATCATGGGCTAGCCGCGGTGCACCAGAATGAGCCTAGGAGCTCCATGGGCTAGTCGCGGTGCACCAGAATGAGCCGTGGTGCACCAGAATGAGCCGTGCTGTACCATTGGCTAACCGCGGTGCACCAGAATGAGCCGGGGTGCAACATGGGCTAGCTGTGGTGCACCATGGGCTAGCCGCGGTGCACCAGAATGAGCCATGGTGCACCATGGGCTAGCCGTGGTGCACCAGAATGAGCCATGGTGCACCATGGGCTAGCCGTGGTGCACAAGAATGAGCCGTGGTACACCATGGGCTAGCCGTAGTGTACCAGAATAAGCCGCGGTACACCATGGGCTAGTCGCGGTGCCCCAAAATGAGCCGTAGTGCACCATTGGCTAGCCGCGGTGCACCAGAATGAGCCGTGGTGCACCATGGGCTAGCCGCGGTGTACCCGAATAAGCCGTGGTGCACCATGGGACAGCCGCGGTGCCCCAGAATAAGCCGCGGTGCACCAGAATGAGCCAAGGTGCACCATGGGCTAGCCGCGGTTCACCAAAATGAGCTGTGGGGTGCCAGAAGGAGTCGTGGTGCACCATGGGCTAGCCGCGGTGCACCAGAATGAGTCGGGGTGCTCCAGAATGAGCTGTGGTTCACCAGGGGTTAGCCACGGAGCACCAGAATGAGCTGCGGTGCACCAGAATGAGATGTGGTGCACCAAAATGAGCCGCGGTGCACCAGAATGAGATGTGGTGCACCATGGGCTAGCCGCGGTGCACCAGAATGAGCCTTGGTGCTCCATGGGCGAGCCGCGATGCACCAGAATGAGCCGTGGTGCACCAGAATGAGCTGTCGTGTACCATGGGCTAACCGCGGTGCACCAAAAAGAGCTGTGGTGCAGCATGGGCTAGACGTGGTGCACAAGAATGAGCCGTGGTGCACCATGGGCTAGCCGCATTGCACCAGAATGAGCCGGGGTGCACCAGAATAAGCCGTGGTTCACCCTGGGCTAGCCACCGTGCACCAGAATAAGCCGTGGTGCACCATGGGCTAGTCGCGGTGCACCAAAATGAGCCGCAGCGCACCATATGCTAGCCACGGTGCACCAGAATGAGCCGTGGTGTACCATTGGCTAGCCGCGGGGCCCTAGAATGAGCCGTGGTGGACCTTTGGCTAGCAGCGGTGCACCAGAATGAGCCGTGTGGCAACATGGGCTAACCGCGGTGCACCAGAATGAGCCATTGTGGACCATGGGCTAGCCGCGGAGCACCAGAATGAGCCGGGGTGACCATTGGCTACCCACGGTGCACCATAATTAGCTGTGGTGCACCATGTGCTAGCAGCGGTGCATCAGAATTAGCCGTGGTGCTCCCGAATGAGACGTCGTGCACCATGGGCTAGCTGCGGTGCACCAGAATGAGCTGCGGTGCACCAGAATGAGCCGTGGTGCACCATGGGCTAGCCGCATTGCACCAGAATGAGCCGTGGTGCACCAGAATGAGCCGTGGTGCACCATGGGCTAGCCGCGATGCACCAGAATGAGCCGTCGTGCACCATGGGCTAGCCGATATGCACCAGAATGAGCCGTGGAGGACCATTGGCTAGCCCCGGTGCACCAGAATTAGTCGTGGTGCACCCGAATGAGCCGTGGTGCACCCAAATGAGCCATCGTACACCTTGGGCTAGCCGCGGTGCACCAGAATGAGCGGCGTTGCACCAGATTGAGCCGTGGTGCACCATGGGCTAGCCGCGGTGCGCCAGAATGAGCCGTGTTGCACCATGGGCTAGCCGCATTATACCAGAATGAGCCGGGTTGCACCAGAATGAGCCGTGGTGCACCATGGGCTAGCCGCAGTGCACTAGAATGAGCCGTGGTGCACCATGGGCTAGCTGCGGTGCACCAGAATGAGACGTGGTGCACCATCAGCTAGCCGAGGTGCACCAGAAAGAGCCGTGGTGCTACATGGGTGAGCCGCGATGCACCAGATGAGCTGTGGTGCACCAGAATTAGCTGTCCTAAACCATGGGCTAACCGCGGTGCACCAGAATGAGCCGTGGTGCAGCATGGGCTAGCCGTGGTGCACTAGAATGAGCCGTGGTGCACCATGGGCTAGCCGCGTTGCACCAGAATGAGCCAGTGTGCACCAGAATAAGCCGTGGTGCACCATGGGCTAGCCGCAGTGCACCAGAATGAGCCGTGGTGCGCCATGGGCTAGTCGAGGTGCACCAGAATGAGCCGCAGCGCACCATTGGCTAGTCGCGGTGCACCAGAATGAGTCATGGTGCCCCATGGGATAGCCGCGGTGCACCAGAATCAAAAGTGATGCACCATGGGTAGCCGAAGTACACCAGAATGAGCCGTGGTGCACCATGGGCTAGCCGCGTTGCACCAGAATGAGCCGGTATGCACCAGAATGAGCCGTGTTGCACCAGGATGAGCTGTGGAGCCCCATGGGCTAGCCACAGTGCACCAGAATTTGCCACAGTACACCAGAATGAGCCGTGTGCACTCGAATTAGCCGTGGTGCACCATGGGCTCGCCATGGTGCACCGAAATGAGCCGGGGTGCAACAGAAGGAGCCGTGGTGCACCAGAATGAGCCGTGGTGCACCATGGGCTAGCCGTGGTGCACCAGAATGAGCCCGGGTCCACCTGAATGAGCCGTGGTGCACCCTAGGCTAGCCACGGTGCACCAGAATGAGCCCGGGTGCACCAGAATGAGCCGTGGTGCACCATAGGCTAGCCGTGGTGCACCAGAATGAGCCCGGGTGCACCAGAATGAGCCGTGGTACACCATGGGAAAGCCGCGGTGCACCAGAACGAGCCTTGGTGCTCCATGGGCTAGCGGCGGCGCACCAGAATGAGCCGTGGTGCATCAGAATGAGCCGTTGTGTAACATGGGCTAACCGCGGTGCACCAGAATGAGCCGTGGTGCACCAAGGGCTAACCGCGTTGCACCAGAATGAGTCGTGGTGCACCATGGGCTAGCCGTGGTGCACCAGAATGAGCCGTGGTGCACCATGGGCTAGCCGTGGTGCACCAGAATGAGCCGTGGTGCACCATGGGCTAGCCGCGTTGCACCAGAATGAGCCGGAGTGCACCAGAATTAGCCGTGGTGCACCATGGGCTAGCCGCAGTGCACCAGAATGAGTCGCGATACACCATGGGCTAGTCGCGGTGCACCAGAATGAGCCGCAGTGCACCATTGGCTAGCCGTGGAGCACCAGAATGAGCCGCGGTGCACCGTGGGCTAGCCGCGGTGCACCCGAATAAGCCGTGGTGCACCATGGGATAGCCACGGTGCACCAGAAAAAGCCGCGGTGCACCAGAATGTGCTGCGGTGCACCATGGGCTAGCTGCGGTGCACCAAAATGAGCCGTAGTGCACCATGGGCTTGCCGCGGTGCAGCATGGGCTAGCCGCGGTGCACCATGGGCTAGCCGTGGTGCACCAGAATGAGCTGTGGTGTGCCAGAATGAATCGTGGAGCACCATGGGCTAGCCGCGGTGCACTAGAATGAGTGGGGGTGCACCAGAATGAGCTGTGGTTCACCATGGGTTAGCCACGGAGCACCAGAATGAGCCGTGGTGCACCTGAATGAGCCATGGTGCACCAGAATGAGCCGCGGTGCACCAGAATGAGATGTGGTGCACCATGGGCTAGCCGCGGTGCACCGGTATGAGCCTTGGTGCTCCATGGGCGAGCCGCGATGCACCAGAATGAGCCGTGGTGCACCATGGGTAGTCTAGGTGCACTAGAATGACCCGTGGTCAACCATGGGATAGCCGCGGTGCAGCAGAATGAGCCGTACTGCACCATGGGCTAGCCTCGGTGCACCAGAATAAGCCTTGGTGCTCCATGGGCTAGCCGCGGTGCACCAGAATCAGTCGTGGTGCACCAGAATGAGCCGTGGTGCACCATGGGCTAGCCGCGGTGCACCAAAATGAGCCGGGGTGCACCATGGTTTAGCCGCGGTGCACCAGAATGAACAGGGGTGCACCAGAATGAGCCGTGGTGCACCATGGTTTTGCCGCGGTGCACCAGAATGAGCCGTGGTGCACCATGGTTTTGCCGCGGTGCACCAGAATGAGCCGTGGTGCACCATGGGCTAGCCGTGGTGCACCAGAATGTGACGTGGTTCACCATGGGCTAGCCGCGCTGCACCAGGATGAGCGGTGGAGCACCATGGGCTAGCTGCGGTGCACCAGAATGAGCCGTGGAGCACCATGGGCTAGCCGCGGTGCACAAGAATGAGCCGTGGTGCACCATGGGCTAGACGCGATGCACCAGAAGAGCCGTGGTGCACCATGGGCTAGCCGCGGTGCACCAGAATGTGCCGTGGTGCACTATGGGCTAGCCGCGGTGCACCAGAATGAGCAGTGGTGCACTATGGGCTAGCCGCGGTGCACCAGAATGAGCCGAGGTTCACATGGGCTAGCCGCGCTGCACCAGGAGCACCAGTATGAGCTGTGGAGCACCATGGGCTAGTCGCGGTGCACCAGAATGAGCCCTGGTGCACCATGGGCTAGCCGCGGTGCATTAGAATGGGTCGTGGTGCACCATTGGCTAGCCGTGGTCCATCAGAATGAGCCGTGTTGCACCATGGGCGAGCCGTGGTGCACCAGAATGAGCCGTGGTGCACCATGGGCTAGCCGCGGAGCACCACAATGAGCCGTGGTGGACCATTGGCTAGTGGCGGTGCGCCAGAATGAGCCGTGGTGCACCATGGGATGGCCGCGGTACCCCAGAATGAGCTATGGTGAACCATGGGCTAGCCGCGGTACACCACAATGATCCGTGGAGCACCATGGACAAATCGCGGTGCAGAAGAATTTGCCGCATTGCACCATTGGCTAGCCGCGGTGAACCAGAATGAGCCATGGTGCACCATGGGCTAGCCGCGGTGCACCCAAATGAGCCATGGTGCACCCGAATGAGCCGTTGTGCACCATGGGCTACCCGCTGTGCACCAGAATGAGCCGTGGTGCACCAGAATGAGCCGCGGTGCACCAGAATGAGCCGTGGTGCACCATGGGCTATCTGCGGTGCACCAGAATGAGCAGTGGTGCACAATGGGCTAGCCGCGGTGCACCAGAATGAGCCGCTGTTCACCATGGGCTAGCCGCGCTACAACAGGATGAGCGGTGGAGCACCATGGGCGAACCGCGGTGCACCAGAATGAGCCGTGGTGCACAATGGGCGAGCCGCGGTGCACAAGAATGAGCCATGGTGCACCATTGGCCAGCCGCGGTGCACAAGAATGAGCCATGGTGCACCATTGGCCAGCCGCGGTGCACCAGAATGAGCCGTGGTGCACCATGGGCTAGCCGCGGTGCACCAGAAAGAGTCGTGGTGCAACATGGCATACCCGCGGTGCTCCAGAATGAGTTGTGGTGCACCGCGGGCTAGCCGCGGTGGACCATTGGCTAACAGCGGTGCACCAGAATGAGCCGTGGTGCACCATGGGATAGCCGTGGTGCACCATGGGATAGCCGCGGTGCACCAGAATGAGCCGCAGTGCACCAGAATGAGCCCTGGTGAACCATGGGCTAGCCGCGGTGCACCAGAATTAGCCGCAGTGCACCATTGGCTAGCCGCGGTGCACCACAATCAGCCGTGGTGCACCATGGGCTACCCGCGGTGCACCAGAATGAGCCTTGGTGCCTTAGAATGAACCGCACTGCACCAGAATGTGCCGTAGTGCACCATGGGCTAGCTGCGGTGCACCAGAATGAGCAGTGGTGGACCATGGGCTAGCCGCGGAGCACCCGAATGAGCCGTGGTTCATCATGGGCTAGTCGTGCTGCACTAGGATGAGCTGTGGAGCACCATGGGCTAGCCGCGGTGCACCAGAATGAGCCGTGGTGCACCATGGGCTAGGCGCGGTGCACCAGAATGAGTCGTTGTGCACCATTGGCTAGCTGCGATGCACCAGAATGAGCCGCGATGCACAAGAATGAGCCGTGGTGTACCATGGGCTAGCCGCGGTGCACCAGAATGATCCGTCCAGCCCCATGGGCTAGCCACGGTGCACCAGAATGAGCCATGGTGCACCCTGGGCTAGCCGTGGTGCACCAGAATGAGCCGTGGTGCACCATGGGCTAGCCGCGTTGCACCAGAATGAGCCGGGGTGCACCCGAATGCACCGTGGTGCACCATGGGCTAGCCGCAGTGCACCAGAATGAGTCGTGGTGCACCAGAATGCGCGGTGGTGCACCAGAATGAGCCGCGGTGCACCCGAATGAGTCGTGGTGCACTCGAATGAGCCGTCGTGCACCATGGGCTAACCGCGGTGCATCAGAATGAGCCATGGTGCACCAGAATGAGCCGCGGTGCACCAGAATGAGCTGCGCTGAACCGAAGGCTACCTGCGGTGCACCAGAATGACCGGTGGTGCACAATGGGCTAGCCGCGGTGAACCAGAATGAGCCGTGGTGCACTATGGGCTAGCCGCACTGCACCAGGATGAGCTGTGGAGCACCATGGGCTAGCCGTGGTACACCAGAATTAGCCGTGGTGCACCATGGGCTAGACGCGGTGCACCAGAATGAGCCGTGGTGCACCATGGGCTAGCCGCGGTGCACCAGAATGCGCCGTGTTGCACCATGGGATTGCTGCGGTGCACCAGAATGAGCCATGGTGCACCATGGGCTAACCGCGGTGCACCAGAATGAACCGCAGTGCACCAGAATGAGCCATGGTGAACCATGGGCTAGCCGCTGTGCATCAGAATGAGCCGTCGAGCACTATGGGCTAGTCGTGGTACACCAGAATGAGACGCAGTGCACCATTGGCTAATCGCGGTGCACCAGAATGAGCCATGGTGCACCATGGGCAAGCCGCGGTGCACCCGAATGAGCCGTGGTGCACCCTAATGAGCCATCGTGCACCATGGGCTACCAGCGGTGCACCAGAATGATCCGTGGTGCACCAGAATGAGCCGTGGTGCACCAGAATGAGCCGTGGTGCACCATGGGCTAGCCGCATTGCACCAGAATGAGCCGGGGTGAACCAGAATGAGCCGTGGTGCACCATGGGCTTGCCACGATGCACCAGAATGACCCGTGGTGCACCCTGTGCTAGCCACGATGCACCAAAATGAGCCGGGGTGCACCATGGGCTAGCCGCGGTGCACTAGAATGAGCCGTGGTGGACCATTGGCTAGCCGCTGTGCACCAGAATTAGTCGTGGTGCCCCATGGGCTAGCCGCGGAGCACCAGAATGAGCCGTGGTGCACCCGAATGAGCCGTGGTGCACCATGGGCTAGCCGCGGTGCACCAGAATGAGCCGTGGTGCACCCGAATGAGCCGTCATGCACCATGGGCTAGCCGCGGTGCACCAGAATGAGCGGCGGTGCACCAGATTAAGCCGTGGTGCACCATGGGCTAGCCGAGGTGCACTAGAATGAGCCGTTTTGCACCATCGGCTAGCTGCATTGCACCAGAATGAGCCGGGATGCACCAGAATGAGCCGTGGTGAACCATGGGCTAGTCGCGGTTCACTAGAATGAGACGCAGTGCACCATTGGCTAATCCCGGTGCACCAGAATGAGCCGTGGTGCACCATGGGCAAGCCGCGGAGCACCCGAATGAGCCGTGGTGCACCCTAATGAGCCATCGTGCACCATGGGCTACCAGCGATGCACCAGAATGATCCGTGGTGCACCAGAATGTGCCGTGGTGCACCATGGGCTAGCCGCATTGCACCAGAATGAGCCGGGGTGAACCAGAATGAGCCGTGGTGCACCATGGGCTTGCCGCGATGCACCAGAATGAGCCGTGGTGCACCCTGGGCTAGCCACGATGCACTAAAATGAGCCGGGGTGCACCATAGGCTAGCCGCGGTGCACTAGAATGAGCCGTGGTGGACCATTGGCTAGCCGCGGTGCACCAGAATTAGTCGTGGTGCACCATGGGCTAGCCGCGGAGCACCAGAACGAGCCGTGGTGCACCCGAATGAGCCGTGGTGCACCCGAATGAGCCGTGGTGCACCATGGGCTAGCCGCGGTGCACCCGAATGAGCCGTGGTGCACCATGGGCTAGCCGCGGTGCACCCGAATGAGCCGTGGTGCACCATGGGCTAGCCGCGGTGCACCATGGGCTAGCCGCGGTGCACCAGAATGAGCCGTTGTGCACCCGAATGAGCCGTCGTGCACCATGGGCTAGCCGCGGTGCACCAGAATGAGCGGCGGTGCACCAGATTGAGCCGTGGTGCACCATGGGCTAGCCGAGGTGCACCAGAATGAGCCGTTTTGCACCATCGGCTAGCCGCATTGCACCAGAATGAGCCGGGATGCACCAGAATGAGCCGTGGTGCACCATGGGCTAGCCGTGGTGCACCAGAATGAGCCGTGGTGCACCAGAATGAGCCGTGGTGCACCATGGGCTAGCCGTGGTGCACCAGAATGAGCCGTGGTGAACCATGGGCTAGCCGCGGTGCACCAGAATGAGACGTGGTGCACCATAGGCTAGCCGAGGTGCACCAGAATGAGCCGTGGTGCACCATGGGATAGCCGCGGTGCACAGAATGAGTCGTGGTGCACCATAATGAGCCGTGGTGCACCATGGGATAGCCGCGGTGCACCTGAATGAGCCGTTGTGCACCATTGGCTTGCCGCGGTGCACCAGAATCAGCCGTGGTGGACCATTGGCTAGCTGCAGTGTAATATGCCTAATTATATGACTTTTAATTTATAGGGTTATAATGAGAACCTTATGGTCATAAATAGAATGAGGATGGAATTCTAAGAATCTTGATACCCATATTGAGGGTATTTTACATAGATGAATTTTCATCTGTTAATTTTGACTGCTGATGCAGTAACAATTAGTAGAATATCTCCGTGTTAGAAAATTATAGTTAGAGAGCTAATTTAATGATATAAATATCATGAATGAGGTTAGGATATGATTTGATGAAGATTGATACCCATATTGGGGTATTTTTGAAAAGTCACTTCTGCCGGGTATTGTGTACTGCTGTAGCAGCAGCCGGTAGAATCCTGGAACGGCAAAAAGATGAAAATGGAAATAAAGACCAATATATGCCTAACAAGTCATAATTAGACTAAAAATGTTAAAGTTAGAGTCTTGGGTGTTTCAGGGTAGAAATTTGATAACCGTTCAGAGAAAAATTACATCGGGTGTCATTAAATGACAAAAAGTCACTTAATGACATGGCGAAAACCCTAGATATATAAGAAGGCTTTTCCCAGTCCCTTCCCATCAGCAGCCCCCTTCACTCTCTCTCTACCTTGGAGGTTTTCAAACTTTCTCCACCTTCTCTCTAAGATCCCACCACCTAAACTTCATTAAAATCCAAAACACTCTTCACCAAAGTTGTTCCCCTTATCATCCTCTTCAATAATATCCTATTTTTATTTTGAAAAGCCAAATTTTCATGGTGGAAACCTTCCCATACAGCAGTGATTTTGGAGCTTCTTCATGCCATGGAGATGTTATTTTGAGTTCTCTTGGAAGAACACTCCTTGGTGCTTGTTTTCTTGAGTCTAGTGTAAGTTTCTTACATTTTCTTCTTGAAAAACCCTACCTTTCTCTTTTAAATTCATGTTCTTGGTTCTAAATCCTTGAATATTTCATGAAGGCGGGTTCTTGGTAGAAAAAGAAGCATTCTTGGTAAGTAAAGGTTGGATCTTGATCTAAAGGAGCCATCTTGGAGAGGTAAGGCTTGAATCCATGGAAAATATTAATACAAACCCTTCTTCATCCCACTTTCCATTTCGTCCATAATAATTATAGGTTGATAATGATGTTGTAAATTATTAAAAATGGGGTCTTGATGGTTAAATGTGTGGAAGAGGTTTAAAACTGAAGAAAGATGAAAACTTGTAAGAAAAAGTGTAACCTTTGGCTCGTAAGTGAGTTATTTTTGATGTGGATGAACTAAGAACCCTAAAAACTCCATGCTTTGATTCTGCCATCTTCATTAATATTAGAGTTTAGGGTTAAAATTAAAAAAGGGGACACCTTTGGGGACTAAAGACATAAAGGTGCACCAGAATGAGCCGTGGTGCACCCGAATGAGCCGTGGTGCACCATGGGCTAGCCGCGGTGCACCCGAATGAGCCGTGGTGCACCATGGGCTAGCCGCGGTGCACCAGAATGAGCCGTTGTGCACCCGAATGAGCCGTCGTGCACCATGGGCTAGCCGCGGTGCACCAGAATGAGCGGCGGTGCACCAGATTGAGCCGTGGTGCACCATGGGCTAGCCGAGGTGCACCAGAATGAGCCGTTTTGCACCATCGGCTAGCCGCATTGCACCAGAATGAGCCGTGGTGCACCATGGGCTAGCCGTGGTGCACCAGAATGAGCCGTGGTGCCCCAGAATGAGCCATGGTGCACCATTTCCTAGCCGAGGTGCACCAGAATGAGCCGTGGTGCAACCGAATGAGCCGTGGTGCACCATGGGCTAGCCGTGGTGCACCAGTATGAGCCGTGGTGCACCAGAATGAGCCGTGGTGCGGTGCACCAGAAGACCAGATGCCGTGGTGCACCATGCAGCCGAGGTGCACCAGCACCATGCCGTTTTGCACCATCGGCACCAGCCGCAGTGCACAAGAATGAGCCATGGTGAACCATGGGCTAGCCGTGGTGCACTAGAATGAGCCGCAGTACACGAGAATGAGCCGTGGTGCACCATGGGCTAGCCGCGGTGCACCAGAATGAGCCGTGGTGCACCATTGTCTAGTCGCGGTACACCAGAATGAGCCGTGGTGCACTGTGCCGTGGTGCACCATGGGCTAGCCGCGGTGCACCAGACTGAGCCGTGGTGCACCATGGGCTAGCCGCGGTGCACCAGAATGAGCCGTGGTGCACCATGGGCTAGCCACGATGCACCAAAATGAGCCGGGGTGCACCATAGGCTAGCCGCGGTGCACTAGAATGAGCCGTGGTGGACCAGTGGCTAGCCGCGGTGCACCATAATTAGTCGTGGTGCACCATGGGCTAGCCGCGGTGCACCAGAACGAGTCGTGGTGCACCCGAATGAGCCGTGGTGCACCATGGGCTAGCCGCGGTGCACCCGAATGAGCCGTGGTGCACCATGGGCTAGCCGCGGTGCACCCGAATGAGCCGTGGTGCACCATGGGCTAGCCGCGGTGCACCAGAATGAGCCGTTGTGCACCCGAATGAGCCGTTGTGCACCCGAATGAGCCGTCGTGCACCATGGGCTAGCCGCGGTGCACCAGAATGAGCGGCGGTGCACCAGATTGAGCCGTGGTGCACCATGGGCTAGCCGAGGTGCACCAGAATGAGCCGTTTTGCACCATCGGCTAGCCGCATTGCACCAGAATGAGCCGGGATGCACCAGAATGAGCCGTGGTGCACCATGGGCTAGCCGTGGTGCACCAGAATGAGCCGTGGTGAACCATGGGCTAGCCGCGGTGCACCAGAATGAGACGTGGTGCACCATAGGCTAGCCGAGGTGCACCAGAATGAGCCGTGGTGCACCATGGGATAGCCGCGGTGCAGCAGAATGAGTCGTGGTGCACCATGGGCTAGCCGAGGTGCACCATAATGAGCCGTGGTGCACCATGGGATAGCCGCGGTGCACCTGAATGAGCCGTTGTGCACCATTGGCTTGCCGCGGTGCACCAGAATCAGCCGTGGTGGACCATTGGCTAGCTGCAGTGTAATATGCCTAATTATATGACTTTTAATTTATAGGGTTATAATGAGAACCTTATGGTCATAAATAGAATGAGGATGGAATTCTAAGAATCTTGATACCCATATTGAGGGTATTTTACATAGATGAATTTTCATCTGTTAATTTTGACTGCTGATGCAGTAACAATTAGTAGAATATCTCCGTGTTAGAAAATTATAGTTAGAGAGCTAATTTAATGATATAAATATCATGAATGAGGTTAGGATATGATTTGATGAAGATTGATACCCATATTGGGGTATTTTTGAAAAGTCACTTCTGCCGGGTATTGTGTACTGCTGTAGCAGCAGCCGGTAGAATCCTGGAACGGCAAAAAGATGAAAATGGAAATAAAGACCAATATATGCCTAACAAGTCATAATTAGACTAAAAATGTTAAAGTTAGAGTCTTGGGTGTTTCAGGGTAGAAATTTGATAACCGTTCAGAGAAAAATTACATCGGGTGTCATTAAATGACAAAAAGTCACTTAATGACATGGCGAAAACCCTAGATATATAAGAAGGCTTTTCCCATTCCCTTCCCATCAGCAGCCCCCTTCACTCTCTCTCTACCTTGGAGGTTTTCAAACTTTCTCCACCTTCTCTCTAAGATCCCACCACCTAAACTTCATTAAAATCCAAAACACTCTTCACCAAAGTTGTTCCCCTTATCATCCTCTTCAATAATATCCCATTTTTATTTTGAAAAGCCAAATTTTCATGGTGGAAACCTTCCCATACAGCAGTGATTTTGGAGCTTCTTCATGCCATGGAGATGTTATTTTGAGTTCTCTTGGAAGAACACTCCTTGGTGCTTGTTTTCTTGAGTCTAGTGTAAGTTTCTTACATTTTCTTCTTGAAAAACCCTACCTTTCTCTTTTAAATTCATGTTCTTGGTTCTAAATCCTTGAATATTTCATGAAGGCGGGTTCTTGGTAGAAAAAGAAGCATTCTTGGTAAGTAAAGGTTGGATCTTGATCTAAAGGAGCCATCTTGGAGAGGTAAGGCTTGAATCCATGGAAAAGATTAATACAAACCCTTCTTCATCCCACTTTCCATTTCGTCCATAATAATTATAGGTTGATAATGATGTTGTAAATTATTAAAAATGGGGTCTTGATGGTTAAATGTGTGGAAGAGGTTTAAAACTGAAGAAAGATGAAAACTTGTAAGAAAAAGTGTAACCTTTGGCTCGTAAGTGAGTTATTTTTGATGTGGATGAACTAAGAACCCTAAAAACTCCATGCTTTGATTCTGCCATCTTCATTAATATTAGAGTTTAGGGTTAAAATTAAAAAAGGGGACACCTTTGGGGACTAAAGACATAAAGGTGCACCAGAATGAGCCGTGGTGCACCCGAATGAGCCGTGGTGCACCATGGGCTAGCCGCGGTGCACCCGAATGAGCCGTGGTGCACCATGGGCTAGCCGCGGTGCACCCGAATGAGCCGTGGTGCACCATGGGCTAGCCACGGTGCACCAGAATGAGCCGTGGTGCACCATGAGCTAGCCGCGGTGCACTAGAATGAGCCGTGGTGCACCAGAATGCCGTGGTGCACCATGGGCCCGTGGTGCACCAGAATGAGCCGTGGTGCACCATGGGCTAGCCGCGGTGCACCAGAATGAGCACCAGTGGCCGTGGTGCACCATGGGCTAGCCGCGGTGCACCATGAGCCGTGCACCAGAATGCACCATGTCATGCACACCATGGGCTGCACACCAGAATGAGCCGTGGTGCACCATGGGCTAGCACCAGAATGGTGCACGTGGTGCACCAGAATGCACCATCGTGGTGCACCAGATGGGCTGCAGCCGAGGTGCACTAGAATGAGCCGTTTTGCACCATCGGCTAGCTGCATTGCACCAGAATGAGCCGGGATGCACCAGAATGAGCCGTGGTGAACCATGGGCTAGTCGCGGTTCACTAGAATGAGACGCAGTGCACCATTGGCTAATCCCGGTGCACCAGAATGAGCCGTGGTGCACCATGGGCAAGCCGCGGTGCACCAGAATGAGCCGTGGTGCACCCTAATGAGCCATCGTGCACCATGGGCTACCAGCGATGCACCAGAATGATCCGTGGTGCACCAGAATGTGCCGTGGTGCACCATGGGCTAGCCGCATTGCTCCAAAATGAGCCGGGGTGAACCAGAATGAGCCGTGGTGCACCATGGGCTTGCCGCGATGCACCAGAATGAGCCGTGGTGCACCCTGGGCTAGCCACGGTGCACCAGAATGAGCCGTGGTGCACCATGGGCTAGCCGCGGTGCACCAGAATGAGCCGTGGTGCACCATAGGCTAGCCGCGGTGCACCAGAATGAGCCGTGGTGCACCAGTGGGCTAGCCGCGGTGCCCCAGAATTAGTCGTGGTGCACCATGGGCTGGTGCACCATGGGCCACCAGAATGGTGCACCACCCGATGAGTGCGTGGTGCACCATGGGTGCACCATGGTGCACGTGGTGCACCCCCATGGTGCACCATGGGCTAGCCGCGGTGCACCCGAATGAGCCGTGGTGCACCATGGGCTAGCCGCGGTGCACCCGAATGAGCCGTGGTGCACCATGGGCTAGCCGCGGTGCACCCGAATGAGCCGTTGTGCACCATGGGCTAGCCGCGGTGCACCAGAATGAGCGGCGGTGCACCAGAATGAGCGGCGGTGCACCAGATTGAGCCGTGGTGCACCATGGGCTAGCCGAGGTGCACCAGAATGAGCCGTTTGCACCATCGGCTAGCCGCATTGCACCAGAATGAGCCGGGATGCACCAGAATGAGCCGTGGTGCACCATGGGCTAGCCGTGGTGCACCAGAATGAGCCGTGGTGAACCATGGGCTAGCCGCGGTGCACCAGAATGAGACGTGGTGCACCAGAATGAGCCGTGGTGAACCATGGGCTAGCCGCGGTGCACCAGAATGAGCCGTGGTGCACCATGGGATAGCCGCGGTGCAGCAGAATGAGTCGTGGTGCACCATGGGCTAGCCGAGGTGCACCAGAATGAGCCGTGGTGCACCATGGGATAGCAGCGGTGCACCTGAATGAGCCGTTGTGCACCATTGGCTTGCCGCGGTGCACCAGAATCAGCCGTGGTGGACCATTGGCTAGCTGCAGTGTAATATGCCTAATTATATGACTTTTAATTTATAGGGTTATAATGAGAACCTTATGGTCATAAATAGAATGAGGATGGAATTCTAAGAATCTTGATACCCATATTGAGGGTATTTTACATAGATGAATTTTCATCTGTTAATTTTGACTGCTGATGCAGTAACAATTAGTAGAATATCTCCGTGTTAGAAAATTATAGTTAGAGAGCTAATTTAATGATATAAATATCATGAATGAGGTTAGGATATGATTTGATGAAGATTGATACCCATATTGGGGTATTTTTGAAAAGTCACTTCTGCCGGGTATTGTGTACTGCTGTAGCAGCAGCCGGTAGAATCCTGGAACGGCAAAAAGATGAAAATGGAAATAAAGACCAATATATGCCTAACAAGTCATAATTAGACTAAAAATGTTAAAGTTAGAGTCTTGGGTGTTTCAGGGTAGAAATTTGATAACCGTTCAGAGAAAAATTACATCGGGTGTCATTAAATGACAAAAAGTCACTTAATGACATGGCGAAAACCCTAGATATATAAGAAGGCTTTTCCCATTCCCTTCCCATCAGCAGCCCCCTTCACTCTCTCTCTACCTTGGAGGTTTTCAAACTTTCTCCACCTTCTCTCTAAAGATCCCACCACCTAAACTTCATTAAAATCCAAAACACTCTTCACCAAAGTTGTTCCCCTTATCATCCTCTTCAATAATATCCTATTTTTATTTTGAAAAGCCAAATTTTCATGGTGGAAACCTTCCCATACAGCAGTGATTTTGGAGCTTCTTCATGCCATGGAGATGTTATTTTGAGTTCTCTTGGAAGAACACTCCTTGGTGCTTGTTTTCTTGAGTCTAGTGTAAGTTTCTTACATTTTCTTCTTGAAAAACCCTACCTTTCTCTTTTAAATTCATGTTCTTGGTTCTAAATCCTTGAATATTTCATGAAGGCGGGTTCTTGGTAGAAAAAGAAGCATTCTTGGTAAGTAAAGGTTGGATCTTGATCTAAAGGAGCCATCTTGGAGAGGTAAGGCTTGAATCCATGGAAAAGATTAATACAAACCCTTCTTCATCCCACTTTCCATTTCGTCCATAATAATTATAGGTTGATAATGATGTTGTAAATTATTAAAAATGGGGTCTTGATGGTTAAATGTGTGGAAGAGGTTTAAAACTGAAGAAAGATGAAAACTTGTAAGAAAAAGTGTAACCTTTGGCTCGTAAGTGAGTTATTTTTGATGTGGATGAACTAAGAACCCTAAAAACTCCATGCTTTGATTCTGCCATCTTCATTAATATTAGAGTTTAGGGTTAAAATTAAAAAAGGGGACACCTTTGGGGACTAAAGACATAAAGGTGCACCAGAATGAGCCGCGGTGCACCCGAATGACCCGAATGAGCCGTGGTGCACCATGGGCTAGCCGCGGTGCACCCGAATGAGCCGTGGTGCACCATGGGCTAGCCGCGGTGCACCCCAATGAGCCGTGGTGCACCAGAATGATCCGTGGTGCACCCGAATGAGCCGTGGTGCACCATGGGCTAGCCGCGGTGCACCAGAATGAGCGGTGCACCAGAATGAGCGGTGGTGCACCAGATTGAGCCGTGGTGCACCATGGGCTAGCCGAGGTGCACTAGAATGAGCCGTTTTGCACCATCGGCTAGCTGCATTGCACCAGAATGAGCCGGGATGCACCAGAATGAGCCGTGGTGAACCATGGGCTAGTCGCGGTTCACTAGAATGAGACGCAGTGCACCATTGGCTAATCCCGGTGCACCAGAATGAGCCGTGGTGCACCATGGGCAAGCCGCGGTGCACCCGAATGAGCCGTGGTGCACCCTAATGAGCCATCGTGCACCATGGGCTACCAGCGATGCACCAGAATGATCTGTGGTGCACCAGAATGTGCCGTGGTGCACCATGGGCTAGCCGCATTGCACCAGAATGAGCCGGGGTGAACCAGAATGAGCCGTGGTGCACCATGGGCTTGCCGCGATGCACCAGAATGAGCCGTGGTGCACCATGGGCTAGCCACGATGCACCAAAATGTGCCGGGGTGCACCATAGGCTAATGAGCCGTGGTGGACCAGTGGCTAGCCGCGGTGCACCAGAATTAGTCGTGGTGCACCATGGGCTAGCCGCGGAGCACCAGAACGAGTCGTGGTGCACCCGAATGAGCCGTGGTGCACCATGGGCTAGCCGTGGTGCACCCGAATGAGCCGTGGTGCACCCGAATGAGCCGTCGTGCACCATGGGCTAGCCGCGGTGCACCCGAATGAGGTGCACCATGTGGTGCACCATGGGCACGCCGCGGTGCACCAGAATGAGCCGTGGTGCACCCGAATGAGCCGTCGTGCACCATGGGCTAGCCGCGGTGCACCAGAATGAGCCGCGGTGCACCAGAATGAGCGGAGGTGCACCAGATTGAGCCGTGGTGCACCATGGGCTAGCCGAGGTGCACCAGAATGAGCCGTTTTGCACCATCGGCTAGCCGCATTGCACCAGAATGAGCCGGGATGCACCAGAATAAGCCGTGGTGCACCATGGGCTAGCCGTGGTGCACCAGAATGAGCCGTGGTGCACCATGGGCTAGCCGCAGATCTGAACCAGAATGAGCCGTGGTGCACCATGGGCTAGCCGTGGTGCACCAGAATGAGCCGTGGTGAACCATGGGCTAGCCGCGGTGCACCAGAATGAGACGTGGTGCACCATAGGCTAGCCGAGGTGCACCAGAATGAGCCGTGGTGCACCATGGGATAGCCGCGGTGCAGCAGAATGAGTCGTGGTGCACCATGGGCTAGCCGAGGTGCACCATAATGAGCCGTGGTGCACCATGGGATAGCCGCGGTGCACCTGAATGAGCCGTTGTGCACCATTGGCTTGCCGCGGTGCACCAGAATCAGCCGTGGTGGACCATTGGCTAGCTGCAGTGTAATATGCCTAATTATATGACTTTTAATTTATAGGGTTATAATGAGAACCTTATGGTCATAAATAGAATGAGGATGGAATTCTAAGAATCTTGATACCCATATTGAGGGTATTTTACATAGATGAATTTTCATCTGTTAATTTTGACTGCTGATGCAGTAACAATTAGTAGAATATCTCCGTGTTAGAAAATTATAGTTAGAGAGCTAATTTAATGATATAAATATCATGAATGAGGTTAGGATATGATTTGATGAAGATTGATACCCATATTGGGGTATTTTTGAAAAGTCACTTCTGCCGGGTATTGTGTACTGCTGTAGCAGCAGCCGGTAGAATCCTGGAACGGCAAAAAGATGAAAATGGAAATAAAGACCAATATATGCCTAACAAGTCATAATTAGACTAAAAATGTTAAAGTTAGAGTCTTGGGTGTTTCAGGGTAGAAATTTGATAACCGTTCAGAGAAAAATTACATCGGGTGTCATTAAATGACAAAAAGTCACTTAATGACATGGCGAAAACCCTAGATATATAAGAAGGCTTTTCCCATTCCCTTCCCATCAGCAGCCCCCTTCACTCTCTCTCTACCTTGGAGGTTTTCAAACTTTCTCCACCTTCTCTCTAAGATCCCACCACCTAAACTTCATTAAAATCCAAAACACTCTTCACCAAAGTTGTTCCCCTTATCATCCTCTTCAATAATATCCTATTTTTATTTTGAAAAGCCAAATTTTCATGGTGGAAACCTTCCCATACAGCAGTGATTTTGGAGCTTCTTCATGCCATGGAGATGTTATTTTGAGTTCTCTTGGAAGAACACTCCTTGGTGCTTGTTTTCTTGAGTCTAGTGTAAGTTTCTTACATTTTCTTCTTGAAAAACCCTACCTTTCTCTTTTAAATTCATGTTCTTGGTTCTAAATCCTTGAATATTTCATGAAGGCAGGTTCTTGGTAGAAAAAGAAGCATTCTTGGTAAGTAAAGGTTGGATCTTGATCTAAAGGAGCCATCTTGGAGAGGTAAGGCTTGAATCCATGGAAAAGATTAATACAAACCCTTCTTCATCCCACTTTCCATTTCGTCCATAATAATTATAGGTTGATAATGATGTTGTAAATTATTAAAAATGGGGTCTTGATGGTTAAATGTGTGGAAGAGGTTTAAAACTGAAGAAAGATGAAAACTTGTAAGAAAAAGTGTAACCTTTGGCTCGTAAGTGAGTTATTTTTGATGTGGATGAACTAAGAACCCTAAAAACTCCATGCTTTGATTCTGCCATCTTCATTAATATTAGAGTTTAGGGTTAAAATTAAAAAAGGGGACACCTTTGGGGACTAAAGACATAAAGGTGCACCAGAATGAGCCGTGGTGCACCATGGGCTAGCCGCGGTGCACCAGAATGAGCCGTGGTGGACCATGGGCTAGCCGCGGTGCACCCGAATGAGCCGTGGTGCACCATGGGCTAGCCGCGGTGCACCCGAATGAGCCGTGGTGCACCATGGGCTAGCCGCGGTGCACCAGAATGAGCCGTGGTGCACCCGAATGAGCCGTCATGCACCATGGGCTAGCCGCGGTGCACCAGAATGAGCGGCGGTGCACCAGATTGAGCCGTGGTGCACCATGGGCTAGCCGAGGTGCACTAGAATGAGCCGTTTTGCACCATCGGCTAGCTGCATTGCACCAGAATGAGCCGGGATGCACCAGAATGAGCCGTGGTGAACCATGGGCTAGTCGCGGTTCACTAGAATGAGACGCAGTGCACCATTGGCTAATCCCGGTGCACCAGAATGAGCCGTGGTGCACCATGGGCAAGCCGCGGTGCACCCGAATGAGCCGTGGTGCACCCTAATGAGCCATCGTGCACCATGGGCTACCAGCGATGCACCAGAATGATCCGTGGTGCACCAGAATATGCCGTGGTGCACCATGGGCTAGCCGCATTGCACCAGAATGAGCCGGGGTGAACCAGAATGAGCCGTGGTGCACCATGGGCTTGCCGCGATGCACCAGAATGAGCCGTGGTGCACCATGGGCTAGCCACGATGCACCAAAATGAGCCGGGGTGCACCATAGGCTAGCCGCGGTGCACCAGAATGAGCCGTGGTGCACCATGGGCTAGCCGCGGTGCACCCGAATGAGCCGTGCACGTGGTGCACCATGCTAGCCGGTGCACCAGAATGAGCCGTGGTGCACCATGGCTAGCCCGTGCACCAGTGCACCATGGGCTAGCCGCGGTGCACCAGAATGAGCCGGGGTGCACCCGAATGAGCCGTGGTGCACCATGGGCTAGCCGCGGTGCACCCGAATGAGCCGTGGTGCACCATGGGCTAGCCGCGGTGCACCCGAATGAGCCGTGGTGCACCATGGGCTAGCCGCGGTGCACCACCATGAGCTGTGGTGCACCATGGGCTAGCCGCGGTGCACCAGAATGAGCCGTGGTGCACCATGGGCTAGCCGCGGTGCACCAGAATGAGCCGTTGTGCACCATGGGCTAGCCGCGGTGCACCAGAATGAGCCGTGGTGCACCAGATTGAGCCGTGGTGCACCATGGGCTAGCCGAGGTGCACCAGAATGAGCCGTTTTGCACCATCGGCTAGCCGCATTGCACCAGAATGAGCCGGGATGCACCAGAATGAGCCGTGGTGCACCATGGGCTAGCCGTGGTGCACCAGAATGAGCCGTGGTGCACCATCGGCTAGCCGCATTGCACCAGAATGAGCCGGGATGCACCAGAATGAGCCGTGGTGCACCATAGGCTAGCCGAGGTGCACCAGAATGAGCCGTGGTGCACCATGGGATAGCCGCGGTGCAGCAGAATGAGTCGTGGTGCACCATGGGCTAGCCGAGGTGCACCATAATGAGCCGTGGTGCACCATGGGATAGCCGCGGTGCACCTGAATGAGCCGTTGTGCACCATTGGCTTGCCGCGGTGCACCAGAATCAGCCGTGGTGGACCATTGGCTAGCTGCAGTGTAATATGCCTAATTATATGACTTTTAATTTATAGGGTTATAATGAGAACCTTATGGTCATAAATAGAATGAGGATGGAATTCTAAGAATCTTGATACCCATATTGAGGGTATTTTACATAGATGAATTTTCATCTGTTAATTTTGACTGCTGATGCAGTAACAATTAGTAGAATATCTCCGTGTTAGAAAATTATAGTTAGAGAGCTAATTTAATGATATAAATATCATGAATGAGGTTAGGATATGATTTGATGAAGATTGATACCCATATTGGGGTATTTTTGAAAAGTCACTTCTGCCGGGTATTGTGTACTGCTGTAGCAGCAGCCGGTAGAATCCTGGAACGGCAAAAAGATGAAAATGGAAATAAAGACCAATATATGCCTAACAAGTCATAATTAGACTAAAAATGTTAAAGTTAGAGTCTTGGGTGTTTCAGGGTAGAAATTTGATAACCGTTCAGAGAAAAATTACATCGGGTGTCATTAAATGACAAAAAGTCACTTAATGACATGGCGAAAACCCTAGATATATAAGAAGGCTTTTCCCATTCCCTTCCCATCAGCAGCCCCCTTCACTCTCTCTCTACCTTGGAGGTTTTCAAACTTTCTCCACCTTCTCTCTAAGATCCCACCACCTAAACTTCATTAAAATCCAAAACACTCTTCACCAAAGTTGTTCCCCTTATCATCCTCTTCAATAATATCCTATTTTTATTTTGAAAAGCCAAATTTTCATGGTGGAAACCTTCCCATACAGCAGTGATTTTGGAGCTTCTTCATGCCATGGAGATGTTATTTTGAGTTCTCTTGGAAGAACACTCCTTGGTGCTTGTTTTCTTGAGTCTAGTGTAAGTTTCTTACATTTTCTTCTTGAAAAACCCTACCTTTCTCTTTTAAATTCATGTTCTTGGTTCTAAATCCTTGAATATTTCATGAAGGCGGGTTCTTGGTAGAAAAAGAAGCATTCTTGGTAAGTAAAGGTTGGATCTTGATCTAAAGGAGCCATCTTGGAGAGGTAAGGCTTGAATCCATGGAAAAGATTAATACAAACCCTTCTTCATCCCACTTTCCATTTCGTCCATAATAATTATAGGTTGATAATGATGTTGTAAATTATTAAAAATGGGGTCTTGATGGTTAAATGTGTGGAAGAGGTTTAAAACTGAAGAAAGATGAAAACTTGTAAGAAAAAGTGTAACCTTTGGCTCGTAAGTGAGTTATTTTTGATGTGGATGAACTAAGAACCCTAAAAACTCCATGCTTTGATTCTGCCATCTTCATTAATATTAGAGTTTAGGGTTAAAATTAAAAAAGGGGACACCTTTGGGGACTAAAGACATAAAGGTGCACCAGAATGAGCCGTGGTGCACCCGAATGAGCCGTGGTGCACCATGGGCTAGCCGCGGTGCACCCGAATGAGCCGTGGTGCACCATGGGCTAGCCGCGGTGCACCCGAATGAGCCGTGGTGCACCATGGGCTAGCCGCGGTGCACCAGAATGAGCCGTGGTGCACCCGAATGAGCCGTGGTGCACCCGAATGAGCCGTCATGCACCATGGGCTAGCCGCGGTGCACCAGAATGAGCGGCGGTGCACCAGATTGAGCCGTGGTGCACCATGGGCTAGCCGAGGTGCACTAGAATGAGCCGTTTTGCACCATCGGCTAGCTGCATTGCACCAGAATGAGCCGGGATGCACCAGAATGAGCCGTGGTGAACCATGGGCTAGTCGCGGTTCACTAGAATGAGACGCAGTGCACCATTGGCTAATCCCGGTGCACCAGAATGAGCCGTGGTGCACCATGGGCAAGCCGCGGTGCACCCGAATGAGCCGTGGTGCACCCTAATGAGCCATCGTGCACCATGGGCTACCAGCGATGCACCAGAATGATCCGTGGTGCACCAGAATGTGCCGTGGTGCACCATGGGCTAGCCGCATTGCACCAGAATGAGCCGGGGTGAACCAGAATGAGCCGTGGTGCACCATGGGCTTGCCGCGATGCACCAGAATGAGCCGTGGTGCACCATGGGCTAGCCACGATGCACCAAAATGAGCCGGGGTGCACCATGGGCTGGGCTAGCCGGCTAGCCAGCGGCACCAGAATGAGCACCAGAATGAGTCGTGGTGCACCACCAGAATGAGCCGTGGTGCACCATGGGCTAGCCGCGGTGCACCAGAATGAGCCGTGGTGCACCATGAGCTAGCCGCGTTGCACTAGGATGAGCAATGGAGCACCATGTGCTAGCTACGATGCACGAGAATGACCCGTGGTGCACCATGGGCTAGCCGCGGTGCACCCGAATGAGCCGTGGTGCACCATGGGCTAGCCGTGGTGCACTAGAATGAGCCGCAGTACACCCGAATGAGCCGTGGTGCACCATGGGCTAGCCGCGGTGCACCCGAATGAGCCGTGGTGCACCATGGGCTAGCCGCGGTGCACCAGAATGAGCCGTTGTGCACCCGAATGAGCCGTCGTGCACCATGGGCTAGCCGCGGTGCACCAGAATGAGCGGCGGTGCACCAGATTGAGCCGTGGTGCACCATGGGCTAGCCGAGGTGCACCAGAATGAGCCGTTTTGCACCATCGGCTAGCCGCATTGCACCAGAATGAGCCGGGATGCACCAGAATGAGCCGTGGTGCACCATGGGCTAGCCGTGGTGCACCAGAATGAGCCGTGGTGAACCATGGGCTAGCCGCGGTGCACCAGAATGAGACGTGGTGCACCATGGGCTAGCCGCGGTGCACCAGAATGAGACGTGGTGCACCATAGGCTAGCCGAGGTGCACCAGAATGAGCCGTGGTGCACCATGGGATAGCCGCGGTGCAGCAGAATGAGTCGTGGTGCACCATGGGCTAGCCGAGGTGCACCATAATGAGCCGTGGTGCACCATGGGATAGCCGCGGTGCACCTGAATGAGCCGTTGTGCACCATTGGCTTGCCGCGGTGCACCAGAATCAGCCGTGGTGGACCATTGGCTAGCTGCAGTGTAATATGCCTAATTATATGACTTTTAATTTATAGGGTTATAATGAGAACCTTATGGTCATAAATAGAATGAGGATGGAATTCTAAGAATCTTGATACCCATATTGAGGGTATTTTACATAGATGAATTTTCATCTGTTAATTTTGACTGCTGATGCAGTAACAATTAGTAGAATATCTCCGTGTTAGAAAATTATAGTTAGAGAGCTAATTTAATGATATAAATATCATGAATGAGGTTAGGATATGATTTGATGAAGATTGATACCCATATTGGGGTATTTTTGAAAAGTCACTTCTGCCGGGTATTGTGTACTGCTGTAGCAGCAGCCGGTAGAATCCTGGAACGGCAAAAAGATGAAAATGGAAATAAAGACCAATATATGCCTAACAAGTCATAATTAGACTAAAAATGTTAAAGTTAGAGTCTTGGGTGTTTCAGGGTAGAAATTTGATAACCGTTCAGAGAAAAATTACATCGGGTGTCATTAAATGACAAAAAGTCACTTAATGACATGGCGAAAACCCTAGATATATAAGAAGGCTTTTCCCATTCCCTTCCCATCAGCAGCCCCCTTCACTCTCTCTCTACCTTGGAGGTTTTCAAACTTTCTCCACCTTCTCTCTAAGATCCCACCACCTAAACTTCATTAAAATCCAAAACACTCTTCACCAAAGTTGTTCCCCTTATCATCCTCTTCAATAATATCCTATTTTTATTTTGAAAAGCCAAATTTTCATGGTGGAAACCTTCCCATACAGCAGTGATTTTGGAGCTTCTTCATGCCATGGAGATGTTATTTTGAGTTCTCTTGGAAGAACACTCCTTGGTGCTTGTTTTCTTGAGTCTAGTGTAAGTTTCTTACATTTTCTTCTTGAAAAACCCTACCTTTCTCTTTTAAATTCATGTTCTTGGTTCTAAATCCGAATATTTCATGAAGGCGGGTTCTTGGTAGAAAAAGAAGCATTCTTGGTAAGTAAAGGTTGGATCTTGATCTAAAGGAGCCATCTTGGAGAGGTAAGGCTTGAATCCATGGAAAAGATTAATACAAACCCTTCTTCATCCCACTTTCCATTTCGTCCATAATAATTATAGGTTGATAATGATGTTGTAAATTATTAAAAATGGGGTCTTGATGGTTAAATGTGTGGAAGAGGTTTAAAACTGAAGAAAGATGAAAACTTGTAAGAAAAAGTGTAACCTTTGGCTCGTAAGTGAGTTATTTTTGATGTGGATGAACTAAGAACCCTAAAAACTCCATGCTTTGATTCTGCCATCTTCATTAATATTAGAGTTTAGGGTTAAAATTAAAAAAGGGGACACCTTTGGGGACTAAAGACATAAAGGTGCACCAGAATGAGCCGTGGTGCACCCGAATGAGCCGTGGTGCACCATGGGCTAGCCGCGGTGCACCCGAATGAGCCGTGGTGCACCATGGGCTAGCCGCGGTGCACCCGAATGAGCCGTGGTGCACCATGGGCTAGCCGCGGTGCACCCGAATGAGCCGTGGTGCACCATGGGCTAGCCGCGGTGCACCAGAATGAGCCGTGGTGCACCCGAATGAGCCGTCATGCACCATGGGCTAGCCGCGGTGCACCAGAATGAGCGGCGGTGCACCAGATTGAGCCGTGGTGCACCATGGGCTAGCCGTGGTGCACCATGGGCTAGCCGAGGTGCACTAGAATGAGCCGTTTTGCACCATCGGCTAGCTGCATTGCACCAGAATGAGCCGGGATGCACCAGAATGAGCCGTGGTGAACCATGGGCTAGTCGCGGTTCACTAGAATGAGACGCAGTGCACCATTGGCTAATCCCGGTGCACCAGAATGAGCCGTGGTGCACCATGGGCAAGCCGCGGTGCACCCGAATGAGCCGTGGTGCACCCTAATGAGCCATCGTGCACCATGGGCTACCAGCGATGCACCAGAATGATCCGTGGTGCACCAGAATGTGCCGTGGTGCACCATGGGCTAGCCGCATTGCACCAGAATGAGCCGGGGTGAACCAGAATGAGCCGTGGTGCACCATGGGCTTGCCGCGATGCACCAGAATGAGCCGTGGTGCACCATGGGCTTGCCGCGATGCACCAGAATGAGCCGTGGTGCACCCGGGTGCACCATAGGCTAGCCGCGGTGCACTAGAATGAGCCGTGGTGGACCAGTGGCTAGCCGCGGTGCACCATAATTAGTCGTGGTGCACCATGGGCTAGCCGCGGTGCACCAGAACGAGTCGTGGTGCACCCGAATGAGCCGTGGTGCACCATGGGCTAGCCGCGGTGCACCCGAATGAGCCGTGGTGCACCCGAATGAGCCGTGGTGCACCATGGGCTAGCCGCGGTGCACCCGAATGAGCCGTGGTGCACCATGGGCTAGCCGCGGTGCACCAGAATGAGCCGTTGTGCACCCGAATGAGCCGTCGTGCACCATGGGCTAGCCGCGGTGCACCAGAATGAGCGGCGGTGCACCAGATTGAGCCGCATTGCACCAGAATGAGCCGGGCTGCACCAGAATGAGCCGTGGTGCACCATGGGCTAGCCGTGGTGCACCAGAATGAGCCGTGGTGAACCATGGGCTAGCCGCGGTGCACCAGAATGAGACGTGGTGCACCATAGGCTAGCCGAGGTGCACCAGAATGAGCCGTGGTGCACCATGGGATAGCCGCGGTGCAGCAGAATGAGTCGTGGTGCACCATGGGCTAGCCGAGGTGGTGCACCATAATGAGCCGTGGTGCACCATGGGATAGCCGCGGTGCACCTGAATGAGCCGTTGTGCACCATTGGCTTGCCGCGGTGCACCAGAATCAGCCGTGGTGGACCATTGGCTAGCTGCAGTGTAATATGCCTAATTATATGACTTTTAATTTATAGGGTTATAATGAGAACCTTATGGTCATAAATAGAATGAGGATGGAATTCTAAGAATCTTGATACCCATATTGAGGGTATTTTACATAGATGAATTTTCATCTGTTAATTTTGACTGCTGATGCAGTAACAATTAGTAGAATATCTCCGTGTTAGAAAATTATAGTTAGAGAGCTAATTTAATGATATAAATATCATGAATGAGGTTAGGATATGATTTGATGAAGATTGATACCCATATTGGGGTATTTTTGAAAAGTCACTTCTGCCGGGTATTGTGTACTGCTGTAGCAGCAGCCGGTAGAATCCTGGAACGGCAAAAAGATGAAAATGGAAATAAAGACCAATATATGCCTAACAAGTCATAATTAGACTAAAAATGTTAAAGTTAGAGTCTTGGGTGTTTCAGGGTAGAAATTTGATAACCGTTCAGAGAAAAATTACATCGGGTGTCATTAAATGACAAAAAGTCACTTAATGACATGGCGAAAACCCTAGATATATAAGAAGGCTTTTCCCATTCCCTTCCCATCAGCAGCCCCCTTCACTCTCTCTCTACCTTGGAGGTTTTCAAACTTTCTCCACCTTCTCTCTAAAGATCCCACCACCTAAACTTCATTAAAATCCAAAACACTCTTCACCAAAGTTGTTCCCCTTATCATCCTCTTCAATAATATCCTATTTTTATTTTGAAAAGCCAAATTTTCATGGTGGAAACCTTCCCATACAGCAGTGATTTTGGAGCTTCTTCATGCCATGGAGATGTTATTTTGAGTTCTCTTGGAAGAACACTCCTTGGTGCTTGTTTTCTTGAGTCTAGTGTAAGTTTCTTACATTTTCTTCTTGAAAAACCCTACCTTTCTCTTTTAAATTCATGTTCTTGGTTCTAAATCCTTGAATATTTCATGAAGGCGGGTTCTTGGTAGAAAAAGAAGCATTCTTGGTAAGTAAAGGTTGGATCTTGATCTAAAGGAGCCATCTTGGAGAGGTAAGGCTTGAATCCATGGAAAAGATTAATACAAACCCTTCTTCATCCCACTTTCCATTTCGTCCATAATAATTATAGGTTGATAATGATGTTGTAAATTATTAAAAATGGGGTCTTGATGGTTAAATGTGTGGAAGAGGTTTAAAACTCAAGAAAGATGAAAACTTGTAAGAAAAAGTGTAACCTTTGGCTCGTAAGTGAGTTATTTTTGATGTGGATGAACTAAGAACCCTAAAAACTCCATGCTTTGATTCTGCCATCTTCATTAATATTAGAGTTTAGGGTTAAAATTAAAAAAGGGGACACCTTTGGGGACTAAAGACATAAAGGTGCACCAGAATGAGCCGTGGTGCACCCGAATGAGTCGTGGTGCACCATGGGCTAGCCGCGGTGCACCCGAATGAGCCGTGGTGCACCATGGGCGAGCCGCGGTGCACCCGAATGAGCCGTGGTGCACCCGAATGAGCCGCGGTGCACCAGAATGAGCCGTGGTGCACCCGAATGAGCCGTCATGCACCATGGGCTAGCCGCGGTGCACCAGAATGAGCGGCGGTGCACCAGATTGAGCCGTGGTGCACCATGGGCTAGCCGAGGTGCACTAGAATGAGCCGTTTTGCACCATCGGCTAGCCGCATTGCACTAGAATGAGCCGTTTTGCACCATCGGCTAGCTGCATTGCACCAGAATGAGCCGGGATGCACCAGAATGAGCCGTGGTGAACCATGGGCTAGTCGCGGTTCACTAGAATGAGACGCAGTGCACCATTGGCTAATCCCGGTGCACCAGAATGAGCCGTGGTGCACCATGGGCAAGCCGCAGTGCACCCGAATGAGCCGTGGTGCACCCTAATGAGCCATCGTGCACCATGGGCTACCAGCGATGCACCATAATGATCCGTGGTGCACCAGAATGTGTCGTGGTGCACCATGGGCTAGCCGCATTGCACCAGAATGAGCCGGGGTGAACCAGAATGAGCCGTGGTGCACCATGGGCTTGCCGCGATGCACCAGAATGAGCCGTGGTGCACCATGGGCTAGCCACGATGCACCAAAATGAGCCGGGGTGCACCATAGGCTAGCCGCGGTGCACTAGAATGAGCCGTGGTGGACCAGTGGCTAGCCGCGGTGCACCAGAATTAGTCGTGGTGCACCATGGGCTAGCCGCGGAGCACCAGAACGAGTCGTGGTGCACCCGAATGAGCCGTGGTGCACCATGGGCTAGCCGCGGTGCACCCGAATGAGCCGTGGTGCACCATGGGCTAGCCGCGGTGCACCCGAATGAGCCGTGGTGCACCATGGGCTAGCCGGGGTGCACCCGAATGAGCCGTGGTGCACCATGGGCTAACCGCGGTGCACCCGAATGAGCCGTGGCGCACCATTGGCTAGTCGCGGTGCTCCAGAATGAGCCGTCGTGCACCATTGGCTAGCCGCGGTGCACCAGAATGAGCGGCGGTGCACCAGATTGAGCCGTGGTGCACCATGGGCTAGCCGAGGTGCACCAGAATGAGCCGTTTTGCACCATCGGCTAGCCGCATTGCACCAGAATGAGCCGGGATGCACCAGAATGAGCCGTGGTGCCCCATGGGCTAGCCGTGGTGCACCAGAATGAGCCGTGGTGAACCATGGGCTAGCCGCGGTGCACCAGAATGAGACGTGGTGCACCATAGGCTAGCCGAGGTGCACCAGAATGAGCCGTGGTGCACCATGGGATAGCCGCGGTGCAGCAGAATGAGTCGTGGTGCACCATGGGCTAGCCGAGGTGCACCATAATGAGCCGTGGTGCACCATGGGATAGCCGCGGTGCACCTGAATTAGCCGTTGTGCACCATTGGCTTGCCGCGGTGCACCAGAATCAGCCGTGGTGGACCATTGGCTAGCTGCAGTGTAATATGCCTAATTATATGACTTTTAATTTATAGGGTTATAATGAGAACCTTATGGTCATAAATAGAATGAGGATGAAATTCTAAGAATCTTGATACCCATATTGAGGGTATTTTACATAGATGAATTTTCATCTGTTAATTTTGACTGCTGATGAAGTAACAATTAGTAGAATATCTCCGTGTTAGAAAATTATAGTTAGAGAGCTAATTTAAAGATATAAATATCATGAATGAGGTTAGGATATGATTTGATGAAGATTGATACCCATATTGGGGTATTTTTGAAAAGTCACTTCTGCCGGGTATTGTGTACTGCTGTAGCAGCAGCCGGTAGAATCCTGGAACGGCAAAAAGATGAAAATGGAAATAAAGACCAATATATGCCTAACAAGTCATAATTAGACTAAAAATGTTAAAGTTAGAGTCTTGGGTGTTTCAGGGTAGAAATTTGATAACCGTTCAGAGAAAAATTACATCGGGTGTCATTAAATGACAAAAAGTCACTTAATGACATGGCGAAAACCCTAGATATATAAGAAGGCTTTTCCCATTCCCTTCCCATCAGCAGCCCCCTTCACTCTCTCTACCTTGGAGGTTTTCAAACTTTCTCCACCTTCTCTCTAAGATCCCACCACCTAAACTTCATTAAAATCCAAAACACTCTTCACCAAAGTTGTTCCCCTTATCATCCTCTTCAATAATATCATATTTTTATTTTGAAAATCCAAATTTTCATGGTGGAAAACTTCCCATACAGCAGTGATTTTGGAGCTTCTTCATGCCATGGAGATGTTATTTTGAGTTCTCTTGGAAGAACACTCCTTGGTGCTTGTTTTCTTGAGTCTAGTGTAAGTTTCTTATATTTTCTTCTTGAAAAACCCTACCTTTCTCTTTTAAATTCATGTTCTTGGCTCTAAATCCTTGAATATTTCATGAAGGCGGGTTCTTGGTAGAAAAAGAAGCATTCTTGGTAAGTAAAGGTTGGATCTTGATCTAAAGGAGCCATCTTGGAGAGGTAAGGCTTGAATCCATGGAAAAGATTAATACAAACCCTTCTTCATCCCACTTTCCATTGCACCAGAATGAGCCGGGGTGAACCAGAATGAGCCGTGGTGCACCATGGGCTTGCCGCGATGCACCAGAATGAGCCGTGGTGCACCATGGGCTAGCCACGATGCACCAAAATTAGCCGGGGTGCACCATAGCCTAGCCGCGGTGCACTAGAATGAGCCGTGGTGGACCATTGGCTAGCCGCTGTGCACCAGAATTAGTCGTGGTGCCCCATGGGCTAGCCGCGGAGCACCAGAATGAGCCGTGGTGCACCCGAATGAGCCGTGGTGCACCATGGGCTAGCCGCGGTGCACCCGAATGAGCCGTGGTGCACCATGGGCTAGCCGCGGTGCACCAGAATGAGCCGTGGTGCACCCGAATGAGCCGTCATGCACCATGGGCTAACCGCGGTGCACCAGAATGAGCGGCGGTGCACCAGATTGAGCCTTGGTGCACCATGGGCTAGCCGAGGTGCACTAGAATGAGCCGTTTTGCACCATCGGCTAGCTGCATTGCACCAGAATGAGCCGGGATGCACCAGAATGAGCCGTGGTGAACCATGGGCTAGTCGCGGTTCTCGAGAATGAGACGCAGTGCACCATTGGCTAGCCGCGGTGCACCAGAATGAGCCGTGGTGCACCATGGGCTAGCCGCGGTGCACCAGAATGAGCCGGGTGCACCATGGGCTAGCCGTGGTGCACTAGAATGAGCCATGGTGCACCTTGGGCTAGCCGCGGTGCACCTAAATGAGCCGAGGCGCACCCTGGGCTAGCCGTATTGCACCAGGATGAGCTGTGGAGCACCATGGGCTAGCCGCGGTGCACGTGAATGAGACGTAGTGCACCAGAATGAGCCGTGGTGGACCATTGTCTAGCCGCGATATACCAGAATGAGCCGCGGTATACCAGAATGAGCCGTGGTGCACCATGGGCTACTCGCGGTGCACCAGAATGAGCCGTGGTGGACCATTGGCTAGTCGCGGTGCACCAGAATGAAGTGGTGCACTATGGGCTAGCCGCGGTGCACCAGAATGAGCCGTGGTGCACCATGAGCTAGCCGCGGTGCACTAGAATGAGCCGTCGTGCACCAGAATGAGCTGTGGTGCACCATGGGCTAGCCGCGGTGCACCTGAATGAGCCGTGGTGCACCATGAGCTAGCCGCGTTGCACTAGGATGAGCTATGGAGCACCATTGGCTAGCTACGATGCACGAGATTGAGCCGTGGTGCACCATGGGCTAGCTGCGGTGCACCAGAATGAGCCGTGGTGCACCATTGTCTAGCCGCGGTACACCAGAATGAGCCGTGGTGCACCATGGGCTAGCCGCGGTGCACCAGAATGAGCCGTGGTGCACCATGGGCTAGCCGTGGTGCACCAGAATGAGCCGTGGTGCACCAGGGGCTAGCCGCGGTGCACCAGTAGCCGCGGTGCACCAGAATGAGCCGTGGTGCACCATGGGCTAGCCGTGGTGCACTAGAATGAGCCGCAGTACACAAGAATGAGCCGTGGTGCACCATGGGCTAGCCGCGGTGCACCAGAATGAGCCGTGGTGCACCATGGGCTAGCCGCGGTGCACCAGAATGAGCCGTGGTGCACCATGGGCTAGCCGCGGTGCACCAGAATGAGCCGTGGTGCACCATGGGCTAGCAGCGTTGCACTAGAATGAGCCGGGTTGCACCAGAATCAGCCATGGTGCACCATGGACTAGCCGCAGTGCACCAGAATGAGCCGCGGCGCACCATTGGCTAGTCGCGGTGCACCAGAATGAGCCGTCGTTCACCATTGGCTAGCCGTGGTGCACCAGAATAAGCCGTGGTGCACCTGGGGTTAGCCGCGGTGCACCCGAATAAGCCGTGGTGCACCATGGGCTAGCCGTGGTGCCCCAGAAAGAGCCGCGGTGCACCAGAATGAGTCGTGGTGCATCATTGGCTAGCCGCGGTGCACCAGAATGAGCCGTGGTGCACCAGTCGCGGTGCATCGGGATGATCCGTGGTGCACCATGGGGGCACCAGAATGCCGTGGTGCACCATGCCGCGGTGCACCAGAATGAGCTGGTGCACCATGGGCTAGCCGCGGTGCACCAGAATGAGCCGTGGTGCACCATGGGCTAGCCGGTGCACCAGAATGAGCTGTGGTGCACCATGGGCTAGCCGCGGTGCACCAGAATGAGCCGTGGTGCACCAGAATGAGCCGTGGTGCACCATGGGCTAGCCGCGGTGCACCAGAATGAGCCGTGGTGCACCAGAATGAGCCGTGGTGCACCATGGCCGCTGCACCATTGGCTAGCCGGGTGCACCAGAATGAGCCGTGGTGCACCATTGGCTAGCCGCGGTGCACCAGAATGAGCCGTGGTGCACCATGGGCTAGCCGCGGCTAGCCGCGTGCACCAGAATGAGCCGTGGTGCACCATGGGCTAGCCGCGGTGCACCAGAATGAGCCGTGGTGCACCATGGGCTGGTGCACTAGAATGAGCCGTCGTGCACCAGACTGAGCTGTGGTGCACCATGGGCTAGCCGCGATGCACCTGAATAAGCCATGGTGCACCATGAGCTAGCCGCGTTGCACTAGGATGAGCAATGGAGCACCATGGGCTAGCTACGATGCACGAGAATGAGCCGTGGTGCACCATGGGCTAGCCGCGTTGCACCAGAATGAGCCGTGGTGCACCATGGGCTAGCCGCGGTGCACTAGAATGAGCCGTGGTGCACCATGAGCTAGCCGCGGTGCACTAGAATGAGCCGTCGTGCACCAGAATGAGCTGTGGTGCACCATGGGCTAGCCGCGGTGCACCTGAATGAGCCGTGGTGCACCATGAGCTAGCCGCGTTGCACTAGGATGAGCTATGGAGCACCATTGGCTAGCTACGATGCACGAGATTGAGCCGTGGTGCACCATGGGCTAGCCGCGGTGCACCAGAATGAGCAGTGGTGCACCAGAATGAGCCGCAGTACACCAGACTGAGCCGTGGTGCACCATGGGCTAGCCGCGGTGCACCAGAATGAGCCGTGGTGCACCATGGGCTAGCCGTGGTGCACCAGAATGAGCCGTGGTGCACCATGGGCTAGCCGCGTTGCACTAGAATGAGCCGGGTTGCACCAGAATCAGCCATGGTGCACCATGGACTAGCCGCGGTGCACCAGAATGAGCCGTGGCGCACCATTGGCTAGTCGCGGTGCACCAGAATGAGCCGTCGTGCACCATTGGCTAGCCGCGGTGCACCAGAATGAGCCGTGGTGCACCAGGGGTAGCCGCGGTGCACCAGAATAAGCCGTGGTGCACCATGGGCTAGCCGCGGTGCACCAGAATGAGCCGTGGTGCACCATGGGGCACCAGAATGAGCACCAGTGGTGCACCATGCTAGCCGCGGTGCACCAGAATGAGCCGTGGTGCACCATGGGATAGCCGTAGTGCACCAGAATGAGCCGTGGTGCACCATGGGCTAGCCGCGGTGCACCAGAATGAGCCGTGGTGCACCAGAATGAGCCGTGGTGCACCATGGGCTAGCGGCGGTGCACGAGAATGAGCCGTGGTGCACCATTGGCTAGCCGGGGAGCACCAGAATGAGCTGTGGTTCATCATGGGCTAGCCGCGGTGCACCAGAATGAGCCTTAGAGCTCCGTGGGCTAGCCGCTGTGCACCAAAATGAGCCGAGGCTCACCAGAATGAGCCGTGGTGCACTATGGGCTAGCCGCGGTGCACCAGAATGAGCCGTGGTGCACCATGGGCTAGCCGCGGTGCACCAGAATGAGCCGTGGTGCACCATGGGCTAGCCGCGGTGCACCAGAATGAGCCGTGGTGCACCATGGGCTAGCCGCGGTGCACCAGAATGAGCCGTGGTGCACCATGGGCTAGCCGCGGTGCACCAGAATGAGCCGTGGTGCACCAGAATGAGCCGTGGTGCACCATGGGCTAGCCGCCGTGCACCAGAATGAGCCGTGGTGCACCATGGGCTAGCCGCGGTGCACCAGAATGAGCCGTGGTGCACCATGGGCTACCCGCGGTGCACCAGCCGCGGTGCACCAGAATGAGCCGTGGTGCACCATGAGCTAGCCGCGGTGCACCAGGATGAGCCATGGAGCACCATTGGCTAGCTACGGTGCACCAGAATGAGCCGTGGTGCACCATGGGCTAGCCGCGGTGCACCAGAATGAGCCGTGGTGCACCATTGGCTAGCCGCGGTGCACCAGAATGAGCCGTGGTGCACCATGGGCTAGCCGCGGTGCACCAGAATGAGCCGTGGTGCACCATGGGCTAGCCGCGGTGCACCAGAATGAGCCGTGGTGCACCAGAATGAGCCGTGGTGCACCAGAGCCGCGGTGCACCAGAATGAGCCGTGGTGCACCATGGTTTAGCCGCGGTGCACCAGAATGAGCCGTGGTGCACCATTGGCTAGCCGCGTTGCACCAGAATGAGCCGTGGTGCACCATTGGGCTAGCCGCGGTGCACCAGAATGAGCCGTGGTGCACCATGGGCTAGCCGCGGTGCACCCGAATAAGCCGTGGTGCACCATGGGCTAGCCGCGGTGCACCAGAATAGCCGTGGTGCACCAGAATGAGCCGTGGTGCACCATGGGCTAGCCGCGGTGCACCAGAATGAGCCGTGGTGCACCATGGGCTAGCCGCGGTGCACCAGAATGAGCCGTGGTGGACCATTGGCTAGTCGCGGTGCACCATGGGCTAGCCGCGGTGCACCAGAATGAGCCGTGGTGCACCAGAATGAGCCGTGGTGCACCATGGGTGCACCAGAATGAGCCGTGGTGCACCATGGGCTAGCCGCGGTGCACCAGAATGAGCCAAGGTGCACCATGGGCTAGCCGCGGTGCACCAGAATGAGCCGGGCTGCACCAGAATGAGCCATGGTGTACCATGGGCTACCCGTGGTGCACCTGAATGAGCCGTGGTGCACCAGAAGCTTGCCACGGTGCACCCATAATGAGCCCCGGTGCACCAGAATGAGCCGTGGTGCTCCATGGGCTAGCCGCGGTGCACCAGAATGAGCCGTGGTGCACCATGGGCTAGCCGCGGTGCACCAGAATGAGCCGTGGTGCACCATGGGCTAGCCGCGGTGCACCAGAATGAGCCGAGGTGCACCATGGGCTAGCCGCGGTGCACCAGAATGAGCCGCGGGCCGTGGTGCCCCCTGGAATAGCCGCGGTGCACCAGAATGAGCCGTGGTGCACCATGGGCTAGCCGCGGTGCACCAGAATGAGCCGTGGTGCACCATGGGCTAGCCGTGGTGCACCAGAATGAGTCTGGGTGCACCAGAATGAGCCGTGGTGCACCATGGGCTAGCCGCGGTGCACCAGAATGAGCCGTGGTGCACCATGGGCTAGCCGCGGTGCACCAGAATGAGCCGTGGTGCACCATGGGCTAGCCGCGGTGCACCAGAATGAGCCGTGGTGCACCATGGGCTAGCCGCGTTGCACTAGAATGAGCCGGGCTGCACCAGAATCAGCCATGGTGCACCATGGACTAGCCGCAGTGCACCAGAATGAGCCGCGGCGCACCATTGGCTAGTCGCGGTGCACCAGAATGAGCCGTCGTGCACCATTGGCTAGCCGTGGTTCAACAGAATGAGCCGTGGTGCACCTGGGGATAGCCGCGGTGCACCCGAATAAGCCGTGGTGCACCATGGGCTAGCCGCGGTGCACCATGGGCTAGCCGCGGTGCACCAGAATGAGCCGTGGTGCACCATCGGCTAGCCGCGGTGCACTAGAATGAGCCGTCGTGCACCAGACTGAGCTGTGGTGCACCATGGGCTAGCCGCGGTGCACCTGAATGAGCCGAGGCGCACCCTGGGCTAGCCGCATTGCACCAGGATGAGCTGTGGAGCACCATGGGCTAGCCGCGGTGCACGAGAATGAGACGTAGTGCACCAGAATGAGCCGTGGTATACCAGAATGAGCCATGGTGCACCATGGGCTACTCGCGGTGCACCAGAATGAGCCGTGGTGGACCATTGGCTAGTCGCGGTGCACCAGAATGAAGTGGTGCACCATGGGCTAGCCGCGGTGCACCAGAATGAGCCGTGGTGCACCATGAGCTAGCCGCGGTGCACTAGAATGAGCCGTCGTGCACCAGAATGAGCTGTGGTACACCATGGGCTAGCCGCGATGCACCTGAATGAGCCGTGGTGCACCATGAGCTAGCCGCGTTGCACTAGGATGAGCTATGGAGCACCATTGGCTAGCTACGATGCACGAGATTGAGCCGTGGTGCACCATGGGCTAGCCGCGGTGCACCAGAATGAGCCATGGTGCACCATTGTCTAGCCGCGGTGCACCAGAATGAGCCGTGGTGCACCATGAGCTAGCCGCGGTGCACTAGAATGAGCCGTCGTGCACCAGAATGAGCTGTGGTGCACCATGGGCTAGCCGCGGTGCACCTGAATGAGCCGTGGTGCACCATGAGCTAGCCGCGTTGCACTAGGATGAGCTATGGAGCACCATTGGCTAGCTACGATGCACGAGATTGAGCCGTGGTGCACCATGGGCTAGCCGCGGTGCACCAGAATGAGCAGTGGTGCACCAGAATGAGCCGCAGTACACCAGAATGAGCCGTGGTGCACCATGGGCTAGCCGCGGTGCACCAGAATGAGCCGTGGTGCACCATGGGCTAGCAGTGGTGCACCAGAATGAGCCGTGGTGCACCATGAGCCGGGTTGCACCAGAATCAGCCATGGTGTAACATGGACTAGCCGCAGTGCACCAGAATGAGCCGCGGCGCACCATTGGCTAGCCGCGGTGCACCAGAATGAGCCGTCGTGCACCATTGGCTAGCCGCGGTGCACCAGAATGAGCCGTGGTGCACCAGGGGTTAGCCGCGGTGCACCCGAATAAGCCGTGGTGCACCATGGGCTAGCCGCGGTGCCCCAGAAAGAGCCGCGGTGCACCAGAATGAGTCGTGGTGCACCATGGGCTAGCCGCGGTGCACCAGAATGAGCCGTGGTGCACAATGGGATAGCCGTAGTGCACCAGAATTAGCCGCGGTGCACCATGGGAGAGCCGCGGCGCACCAGAATGAGCCGTGGTGCACCATGGGCTGTCCGCGGTGCACCAGAATGAGCAGAAGTGGACCATTGGGAAGCGGCGGTGCACCAGAATGAGCTGTGGTGCACCATGGGATAGCCGCGGTGCACCAGAATGAGCCGCAGCGCACAAGAATGAGCCATGGTGAACCATGGGCTAGCCGTGGTGCACCAGAATGAGCCGTCGTGCACCATGGGCTAGCCGCGGTGCACCAGAATGAGCCGTGGTGCACCATGGGCTAGCCGCGGTGCACCAGAATGAGCCGTGGTGCACCATGGGCAAGCCACGGTGCACCAGAATGAGCCGTGGTGCACCATGGGCTAGCCGTAGTGCACCAGAACCAATGAGCCGAGGTGCACCAGGCTAGCCGCGTTGCACCAGGATGAGCTGTGGTGCACCATGGGCTAGCTGCGGTGCACCAGAATGAGCCGTGGTGCACCAGAATGAGCCGTGGTGCACCATTGTCTAGCCGCGGTGCACCAGAATGAGCCGTGGTGCACCATGGTCTAGCCGCGGTACACCGCGGTACACCAGAATGAGCCGTGGTGCACCATGGGCTAGCCGCGGTGCACTAGAATGAGCCGTCGTGCACCAGACTGAGCTGTGGTGCACCATGGGCTAGCCGCGGTGCACCTGAATGAGCCATAGTGCACCATGAGCTAGCCGCGTTGCACAAGGATGAGCAATGGAGCACCATGGGCTAGCTACGATGCACGAGAATGAGCCGTGGTGCACCATGGGCTAGCCGCGGTGCACCAGAATGAGCCGTGGTGCACCACCAGGATAGCCGCGGTGCACCAGAATGAGCCGTGGTGCACCACCAGGATAGCCGCGGTGCACCAGAATGAGCCGGGTGCACCAGGGCTAGCCGTGGTGCACCAGAATGAGCCGTGGTGCACCATGGCTAGCCGTGGTGCACCAGAATGCCGCACCATGGTGCACCATGGGCTAGCCACCGTGGTGCACCAGAATGAGCCGTGGTGCCATGGTGCACCATGGACTAGCCGCGGTGCACCAGAATGAGCCGTGGTGCACCATTGGCTAGCCGCGGTGCACCAGAATGAGCCGTGGTGCACCCATGGCTAGCCGCGGTGCACCAGAATGAGCCGTGGTGCACCAGAGCCGCGGTGCACCAGAATGAGCGTGGTGCACCATGAGCCGTGGTGCACCAGGGATTAGCCGCGGTGCACCCGAATAGCCGTGGTGCACCATGGGCTAGCCGCGTTGCACCAGAATGAGCCGTGGTGCACCATGGGCACCATGGGCTAGCCGCGGTGCACCAGAATGAGCCGCGGTGCACCAGAATGAGCCGTGGTGCACCAGAATTAGCCGCGGTGCACCATGGGCTAGCCGCGGCGCACCAGAATGAGCCGTGGTGCACCATGGGCTGTCCGCGGTGCACCAGAATGAGCAGAGGTGCACCATTGGCTAGCCGCGGTGCACCAGAATGAGCTGTGGTGCACCATGGGCTAGCCGCGGTGCACCAGAATGAGCCGCAGTGCACAAGAATGAGCCATGGTGAACCATGGGCTAGCCGTGGTGCACCAGAATGAGCGGTGGTGCACCATGGGCTAGCCGCGGTGCACCAGAATGAGCCGTGGTGCACCATGGGCTAGCCGCGGTGCACCAGAATGAGCCGTGGTGCACCATGGGCTAGCCGCGGTGCACCAGAATGAGCCGTGGTGCACCAGAATGAGCCGTGGTGCACCATGGGCTAGCCGCGGTGCACCAGAATGAGCCGTGGTGCACCATGGGCTAGCCGCGGTGCACCAGAATGGTGCACGTGGTGCACCAGAATGAGCCTAGCCGCGGTGCACCAGAATGAGCCGTGGTGCACCATGGGCTAGCCGCGGTGCACCAGAATGAGCCGTGGTGCACCATGGGCTAGCCGCGTTGCACCAGAATGAGCCGTGGTGCACCAGAATCAGCCATGGTGCACCATGGACTAGCCGCAGTGCACCAGAATGAGCCGTGGCACCATGCACCATGTGCACCAGAATAGCCGCGGTGCACCAGAATGAGCCGTGGTGCACCATTGGCTAGCCGCGGTGCACCAGAGCTAGTCGCGGTGCACAATGGGCTAGCCGTGGTGCACCAGAATAAGCCGTGGTGCACCTGGGGTTAGCCGCGGTGCACCCGAATAAGCCGTGGTGCACCATGGGCTAGCCGTGGTGCCCCAGAAAGAGCCGCGGTGCACCAGAATGAGCCGTGGTGCACCATGGGCTAGCCGCGGTGCACTAGAATGAGCCATGGTGCACCTTGGGCTAGCCGCGGTGCACCTGAATGAGCCGAGGCGCACCCTGGGCTAGCCGCATTGCACCAGGATGAGCTGTGGAGCACCATGGGCTAGCCGCGGTGCACGAGAATGAGACGTAGTGCACCAGAATGAGCCGTGGTGCACCATTGTCTAGCCGCGATATACCAGAATGAGCCGTGGTATACCAGAATGAGCCATGGTGCACCATGGGCTACTCGCGGTGCACCAGAATGAGCCGTGGTGGACCATTGGCTAGTCGCGGTGCACCAGAATGAAGTGGTGCACCATGGGCTAGCCGCGGTGCACCAGAATGAGCCGTGGTGCACCATGAGCTAGCCACGGTGCACTAGAATGAGCCGTCGTGCACCAGAATGAGCTGTGGTGCACCATGGGCTAGCCGCGATGCACCTGAATGAGCCGTGGTGCACCATGAGCTAGCCGCGTTGCACTAGGATGAGCTATGGAGCACCATTGGCTAGCTACGATGCACGAGATTGAGCCGTGGTGCACCATGGGCTAGCCGCGGTGCACCAGAATGAGCCATGGTGCACCATTGTCTAGCCGCGGTGCACCAGAATGAGCCGTGGTGCACCATGAGCTAGCCGCGGTGCACTAGAATGAGCCGTCGTGCACCAGAATGAGCTGTGGTGCACCATGGGCTAGCCGCGGTGCACCTGAATGAGCCGTGGTGCACCATGAGCTAGCCGCGTTGCACTAGGATGAGCTATGGAGCACCATTGGCTAGCTACGATGCACGAGATTGAGCCGTGGTGCACCATGGGCTAGCCGCGGTGCACCAGAATGAGCAGTGGTGCACCAGAATGAGCCGTGGTGCACCAGAATTAGCCGCGGTGCACCATGGGAGAGTCGCGGCGCACCAGAATGAGCCGCGTCGCACCAGAATGAGCCGTGGTGCACCATGGGCTAGCAGTGGTGCACCAGAATGAGCCGTGGTGCACCATGCTAGCCGTGGTGCACCAGAATGAGCCGTGGTGCACCATGGGCTAGCCGCGGTGCACCAGAATGAGCCGTGGTGCACCATGGGCTAGCCGCGGTGCACCAGAATGAGCCGTGGTGCACCATGGCTAGCAGCGTTGCACTAGAATGAGCCGGGTTGCACCAGAATCAGCCATGGTGCACCATGGACTAGCCGCAGTGCACCAGAATGAGCCGTGGCGCACCATTGGCTAGTCGCGGTGCACCAGAATGAGCCGTCGTGCACCATTGGCTAGCCGCGGTGCACCAGAATGAGCCGTGGTGCACCAGGGGCTAGCCGCGGTGCCCCAGAAAGAGCCGCGGTGCACCAGAATGAGTCGTGGTGCACCATGGGCTAGCCGCGGTGCACCAGAATGAGCCGTGGTGCACAAATGGGATAGCCGTAGTGCACCAGAATTAGCCGCGGTGCACCATGGGAGAGCCGCGGCGCACCAGAATGAGCCGTGGTGCACCATGGGCTGTCCGCGGTGCACCAGAATGAGCAGAGGTGGACCATTGGCTAGCGGCGGTGCACCAGAATGAGCTGTGGTGCACATGGGATAGCCGCGGTGCGCCAGAATGAGCCGCAGTGCACAAGAATGAGCCATGGTGAACCATGGGCTAGCCGTGGTGCACTAGAATGAGCCGCAGTACACTAGAATGAGCCGTGGTGCACCATGGGCTAGCCGCGGGGCACCAGAATGAGCCGTGGTGCACCATGGGCTAGCCGCGGTGCACCAGAATGAGCCGTGGTGCACCATGGGCTAGCCGCGGTGCACCAGACGTAGCCGTGGTGCACCAGAATGAGCCGTGGTGCACCATGGGCTAGCCGCGGTGCACCAGAATGAGCCGTGGTGCACCATGGGCTAGCCGCGGTGCACCAGAATGAGCCGTGGTGCACCATGGGCTAGCCGCGGTGCACCAGAATGAGCCGTGGTGCACCATGGGCTAGCCGCGTTGCACTAGAATGAGCCGGGCTGCACCAGTATCAGCCATGGTGCACCATGGACTAGCCGCAGTGCACCAGAATGAGCCGCGGCGCACCATTGGCTAGTCGCGGTGCACCAGAATGAGCCGTCGTGCACCATTGGCTAGCCGTGGTGCACCAGAATGAGCCGTGGTGCACCTGGGGTTAGCCGCGGTGCACCCGAATAAGCCGTGGTGCACCATGGGCTAGCCGCGGTGCCCCAGAAAGAGCCGCGGTGCATCAGAATGAGCCGTGGTGCACCATGGGCTAGCCGCGGTGCACTAGAATGAGCCATGGTGCCCCTTGGGCTAGCCGCGGTGCACCTGAATGAGCCGAGGCGCACCCTGGGCTAGCCGCATTGCACCAGGATGAGCTGTGGAGCACCATGGGCTAG
>JAVKPL010002607.1:0-10128 GCA_032173675.1 Gastrolobium villosum | reverse complement strand
TTTTCCTTTAATTTGAAAATGCCAAATTCGTTTTTAATAATGATAAATTAATTTTATTTTTTTTCTTTCGTGTTTGGCTGGTTGCATCTGAAAAATTCATATGTTTGATAAAGTCTAAGGAATTAAAATGATTAATTTTTTTATATTTTTTTTTTCAATTAGAACATAGGCCTACCTGATCTCTCAAAATAACAAGTTAAATTGATTATTTGTTTTTAAAAAAAAATCAGAATCATATATAGCACAAAAATAGGTCACCAGTAATTATTGATGAAATAATCAATAGTCTGTTATTTTTAACAATAAAGTGCCTATTTTTGTTTTTTCATGCATACTCTGGACCTATTTAATTCCATAAGCACTAAAAGAGATTCTCATAGATGAAAGGAGGCCGTTTAAATTGAAATCCTCAACATCAAATACCAAAAGCATAAAGTAAACAACAAAGTTGATGAGAGAAAACGGATTTGAAGAGTACCTTGGTGGATATTTGTTATACTCCAATTGTTTAATTGATTATTTTTATTTTTTTTGGAGATAGCCAATTGATTAATTGATTGAAAATATGTTTTGATGATTATAATTAATTTGATGTTAATTTAAGTGATGTTTGAAATTGTATGTAACGTTATATTAGCTATGTAACGGTATATTAACTATCTTATCTAAACATCCTATTTACGGTTATAAAAGTAAACACCCTATCTACGGTTACAACGGTTACAAAAGATATTCTCATAACGGCTAATATACCGTTACATAGTTAATATACCGTTACATAGCTAATATACCGTTACATAGTTAATATACCCTTACATACAATCTCCACAAAATGATAATATTTTATTATCTTTAAATTACTAATGAACTGATTGTTCTGGATTTCAGAATAATATTTATTCTGATTTGAAATAATATTCTAGATAATTGAAGATTGAAGAAGGTATGGAAGATATCATCAAGAGAGAGAAAAGTATGGAATCAATATTCAAGATAATTGAACATTACATAAAGATTAGAGAAGATATGAAAGATATCATAAAGAGAGAGAGAAAAACATGCGATTAAGTAAAGTTTAGGATAGATTTTATTTTTTTAGATTTTATGTAAAAGAAATAAAATATTCTTTGTCAAAGATTTAGATTAAAATTGCATTACATAATATATTAATATATTTAAGGTTTACATCTTTTTTATTTGAAAAAATTAGAAATCTTAGTTTTGAAAATTACATTTAAAATTTCATTTAAGGGTAAAATTATTATATAAATCATCAAAATCATTAGATACTAATTGAGAAATAATCTTCAAGTCATTATATTTCAAGAATTTTTTATAATAAAACGGTCAAAAAGTCCAAATTAAAATATCTATTATGATTACCAAAATATATATATATATATATATATATATATATATCTATTATTACCGAAATTATTTTTAATGGGTTTAAATATGGTGTTAAGTGTCTTTATTGTAGAGTTATGTGAGACTATTATGATATTAATTATTTTTATTGTGGAGTTACAATTTTTGTATTTTGGCCTATAAATAGGTCATTTGTATTTCATATCAAATAAGTCGTGCCCCTCTTTCGTATCTCTTATTGTCAACGTGATCATTATCTTACGTACTGGAGGAAACTATGGTAAAGATGAGAAAACTACTTCAAAGCTTTTGTTGCATAGCCATGCCACTACCTGATTTTCACAAGAAAAGAGAAGCTTCAAAGAGAAAGACAAGGAAGGTATATTTTCTCATATGTTTACAAATATTGAAAATGGTCAACCTTGTAGTAGCAATAAGGTTGCTTGTTGTGACTAGAAAGTCACGGAATTGAGTCTAAGAAATAACCTATTTGTAATATTCTAACGATAAAATTATATAAAATTGACTCTCATCTCTATCCTTGCAAATTTGGGAACCTTATGCACCGGGATTTACCCTTTAGGTGGTGTTTGGTTGGGATAATTTTCAGCGAATATTTATGTTTCTCAAGTATGACTTTTAGAAACACCATGTTTGTTTCAACATAATTTCTCAAAAAACCCATCTATCCAGGAAGTATGGATTTATGAGAAACATAGATATCTTCACTGTTCAAAAACCCAATTTGAAGGTGGGATTTTTCGAAAAATCAGTTATCTCACTTTTAGTGCAATGATGATTTCATAAAGTTACCTATTTTTCCCAGTAAAGTTTCTCTCACCAAATAACTTTTTTTTACATTTTTTCTACCTATCTCACTTTATCTCACCTTCCAATCACTTCTCTATCTATTATATTTTCCTACTATTCCAAAAAAATCTCCCATACCAAACGCCCCCTTATTTATTTTGCTAATAATAATTCAAGCTATTTATTTTGCTAATAATATCAAAATTGAATTTGAAACGTGGATTATAGCTTCGTTGGTTCTTTTGTTGCCAACTATGGTTTGGTTCTTAGTCACAACACAACACAGAACAAATCCAACAACCAACACTTGTTCTTCTACCACCGCTATTCCAAAAGCTTACTCTATCACTGGTTCTGTGTTCTCCATTCTCTCCAAAGCTTAAAAAACAACACTCGTTATCGATTTGCAAGACATTCTACAACGCTTCACCTTCGATAACATGTGCAAAATCGCTTTCGGCTTCGATAACATAGATCTGATAAATTTAATTTCTTAAAAAACAAGTTGTTACCAATTCTCCTCAACAGCCAAAAGTTGATATAAGTTTAATTGCGGATTGATTTCTTGCAGGATCCGCTGACACCCCATGAGTCACCCCAATATTTCTGTTACGCCTCTGGCATTTCCAATGAAGCCAACAAGGTCAGTTCATTCATTTAGCACTCACTTCTGTTTCCAAGATTTTCTACTATTGGATTCTTGGATTATGTGAAACGGTATTTTCCTTGTTTTACTTCATAAAATCCTTCATTTTTCATCTTGTTAATGAACAACAGGATAAAAGAGAAAAAAATAATAACAATTCAGTTGTTCGTTTTTGTTTTCACTTGTTTAATTGCTATGCTATTACAGCTTGTTACTCTTTTTGATGAGTTGGGTTTCAATAACACAGTGTACCTTAAACTTTCTTTTCTTGTTTGTTTTTTGGGCGGTTGCCATTAGTTATGATTAGACCTTTTCATTCACTATGATTCTATGGAGGTTCACCTTGAAAAACCTGTGAAACTTTTGAATTTCAGAGCAATCCTATTCTTGCACGTGAAGGATCAATCTCACTTAGGTGGTACTTATCCGAAGAGTCACTTGCATGCGAGAAATGGTCTCCTCTCTATCACAACCACTATGTTGAAGAGGCAGAGAGGGTTTCACAACGTGGTTCAATTGCACAGAAGAAAGTTTTCCTTGAAGCTCACTTCAAGAAACTTGCTGCACAAAAAGCTGCTGCTTTGCATGAACAAGCAAACAGTGCCACACAGACATATCAAGATTATGAGGCATTAGTAGTTGATAACACCCATAATTCACAACTGAAAAGTCCAAAATCTGAACTTTCTATCAGTGAAGAAAATGCAAAGGTTTTACCTCAAAGTAACAAGGTGGAAGGAGCTCAACTGGAGATAGAACACCAAGCTTTTGTAGGGAGTTCAATGTTGGTTAAAATGCAAGACCAGCTTGAAAATGTTGATAACTGTAAGGACCTAAGTGAAAATGCTAGTGCAACACCACCAATGGACACACTGAAGGTAAATTCTATTGATTTTTGTTGCCGGATTTTTTTTTCCTGTTTTGATTCTTCTAGTAGATGGAACTTACACGAAAGTGGTTTTTGCAGCAAGGTTCCAACTTTGATAAGGAAGTTTTGCAATCAATGGGCAGAGAAAAAAAAAGTTTCTTTATCCAAGTTGTTAAAGGGTATTAGAACCTCTAAGTTCATCTCTAAACCAGTCAAATCCACTGCTCCTTTTGTTTCAAATAGAGATAATATTGCTACCCCAGTGAGCAATGAGTCTCCATTAAGCTCTGCTGATAAAAAGAGATCAACTGCTAGTAGATTAACAGCAACAGTCATGAGAAAATTTGAATGTACAAGAGGTGGAGCTAGTTCTTCCATGGCTTCAAAGGTATTCCAGCCTCCTTGCTATGCCTATTCAATTATATACCCTCTAACAAAACCCTCAACTTTCATTTTGTTATGATCTTCCAAGTTGTAATTGTTGTCGAGGATGCTAAAGTGAGTCATTTTTCTAATGCAGCCTTCAAAGAATGAGTTGCAAAAGCATTCTTCTTTTACCCCATTAACAGAAAAGAAAAGGTACCTGATTTTGAGAAGTTCTTAATCACATGACAAAAAAATTTTGTGCCAAGTATTTTGTAGCTAATCACATCCTTCTATCTTCCATGTAATTTTGTAAAATCATAGGAGCAAATCACCTACTTATTTGTCATATGACCCTGCTTTTTTAAACACTTACTAAGAATTCTTAAGAATAACTGATCAATTTGTCTTGAGGCATTCATTTTTTGATAATAGAAATGAATCGAAACATGTTAGAAGTAAGGCTGAAAGGCTAGGAAGAGCACAAATCACGGGCATATGATTATATATACAGTTTTATGTGTATATATATGATTGTTATGTATTAGCTCTAAAAACATTCGATGCTTTAAGTGGATTGTGTTACAAGCACCTTTACCATCATTTGCATCTACACCTTGAAGAGGCTTCATTTTTGTGGTTATTGTTTCTAGACTAATATTTGCAATGCTTTAAATGCATGCAGAAATAAAATGACACCCTCGAGTATATCCTCCATGTTTAGCTTGAGGACAGAGAAAAGGCTGCAAATAGAAAGAAGGCAAAACTACATTCATGACTTTTCTCTTCTGATTCAGTTGATTATTACATTAACCTTAATATACTTATTAAATTACTTGACTTTCTTTGTCTATTGATCTTCATCAATTCAGAAACTTGAAGAAAAGCTCAATGCTAGTGATGCTCACAAAGTGCAACTGCATAAGGTAGGTTGATATGTAACATCAACACCACCAAGAGTAAATTGTCAATGTGATCATTATCTTACATGGTTCCTTCAGCTTAATCAGTAGCATTATGAATCCTCTTACGTGCAGGAGAAAGCAAAGGAAAAAATGAGAAAACTACGTCAAAGATTTTGTTGCATAGCTTACCACTACCTGATTTTCACAAGGAAAGAGAAGCATCAAAGAAAGAGACACAGAAGGTATATTTTCCCATATCTTTACACATAATGAAGATGGTGATCCTTGAAGCAGCAATAACGTTGCTGTTTGTGACCAGAAAGTTACGGGATTGAGTCTTGGAAACTTGGATTGTAAAATTATAAGGTAAAACTATTTCCAATTGACCCATCTTTATCCTTACAAGTCAAGGAATCTTGTGCACTGGGATTTACATGCTTTATTTTGCTAATATGATTCAAGCTATTTATTTGAGAACAAGTTGTTATCAATTCTCCTCAAAAGCCAAAAGTTGATATAAGTTTAATTGCTGATTTTTGAGGTGCAGGTAGTATCCATGTACTCATGTAAAGACGGAAGTAGTATTGTAGTGAGCAAAAACTCTTTACCTCACACAGAGACATTTCTAATTGCTGAAAGAATGGTGGCACCTATTTCTATGCTCCTCACTTCAAATTCCACAGTGATTACTCCTTTTGAAAATACCTCTCCAAATATTCAGCTTGGAAACCAGAATGATAGAAATTACAAATAATTTTCAGGCAGAGAAGTACAGTATGATATTTTGTGCTTCTTGCTGGCAGCTAAAGATCATATTTAAAATGTAAATTTACCTTTTTGAAAATGAATCCTTTGGTGTGTGTATTCTGGGTACGTAGTCCATGCCACATGGCCTCTTTACTCAATTTTTTTTTTAAAAAAAATCGCTATTGTAATTAATTGATGTATCAAATTTGTAGTGCTATTCTTTAGACCTATGTAAGTGAGATTTTGTGGAATGGTAATTAAAAAGGAAGTCCATAATTTTACATGAAACTAATCATCAGCTCAATCAATGACGCATGAGCTGATAAAGATAAAGAGTTATGGCCTGCATTTTAATTAAGCGTGGCTTAATACGATAGTGTGTTAACAATCCGGGTTAACACGGGCTGTTACATTTTACAAGACATTCTACAACGCTTCACCTTCGATAACATGTGCAAAATCGCTTTCGGCTTCGATAACATAGATCTGATAAATTTAATTTCTTAAAAAATAAGTTGTTACCAATTCTCCTCAACAGCCAAAAGTTGATATAAGTTTAATTGCGGATTGATTTCTTGCAGGATCCGCTGACACCCCATGAGTCACCCCAAGATTTCTGTTACGCCTCTGGCATTTCCAATGAAGCCAACAAGTTCAGTTCATTCATTTAGCACTCACTTCTGTTTCCAAGATTTTCTACTATTGGATTCTTGAATTATGTGAAACGGTATTTTCCTTGTTTTACTTCATAAAATCCTTCATTTTTCATCTTGTTAATGAACAACAGTATAAAAGAGAAAAAAATAATAACAGTTCAGTTGTTCATTTTTGTTTTCACTTGTTTAATTGCTATGCTATTACTGCTTGTTACTCTTTTTGATGAGTTGGGTTTCAATAAAACAGTGTACCTTAAACTTTCTTTTCTTGTTTGTTTTTTGGGCGGTTGCCATTAGTTATGATTAGACCTTTTCATTCACTATGATTCTATGGAGGTTCACCTTGAAAAACCTGTGAAACTTTTGAATTTCAGAGCAATCCTATTCTTGCACGTGAAGGATCAATCTCACTTAGGTGGTACTTATCCAAAGAGTCACTGGCATGCGAGAAATGGTCTCCTCTCTCTCACAACCACTATGTTGAAGAGGCAGAGAGGGTTTCACAACGTGGTTCAGTTGCACAGAAGAAAGCTTTCCTTGAAGCTCACTTCAAGAAACTTGCTGCACAAAAAGCTGCTGCTTTGCATGAACAAGCAAACAGTGCCACACAGACATATCAAGATCATGAGGCATTAGTAGTTGATAACACCCATAATTCACAACTGAAAAGTCCAAAATCTGAACTTTCTATCAGTGAAGAAAATGCAAAGGTTTTACCTCAAAGTAACAAGGTCGAAGGAGCTCAACTGGAGATAGAACACCAAGCTTTTGTAGGGAGTTCAATGTTGGTTAAAATGCAAGATCAACTTGAAAATGTTGATAACTGTAAGGACCTAAGTGAAAATGCTAGTGCAACACCACCAATGGACACACTGAAGGTAAATTCTATTGATTTTTGTTGCCGGATTTTTTTTTCCTCTTTTGATTCTTCTAGTAGATGGAACTTACACGAAAGTAGTTTTTGCAGCAAGGTTCCAACTTTGATAAGGAAGTTTTGCAATCAATGGGCAGGAAGAAAAAAAAAGTTTCTTTATCCAAGTTGTTAAAGGGTATTAGAACCTCTAAGTTCATCTCTAAACCAGTCAAATCCACTGCTCCTTTTGTTTCAAATAGAGATAATATTGCTACCCCAGTGAGCAATGAGTCTCCATTAAGCTCTGCTGATAAAAAGAGATCAACTGCTAGTAGATTAACAGCAACAGTCATGAGAAAATTTGAATGTACAAGAGGTGGAGCTAGTTCTTCCATGGCTTCAAAGGTATTCCAGCCTCCTTGCTATGCCTATTCAATTATATACCCTCTAACAAAACCCTCAACTTTCATTTTGTTATGATCTTCCAAGTTGTAATTGTTGTCGAGGATGCTAAAGTGAGTCATTTTTCTAATGCAGGCTTCAAAGAATGAGTTGCAAAAGCATTCTTCTTTTACCCCATTAACAGAAAAGAAAAGGTACCTGATTTTGAGAAGTTCTTAATCACATGACAAAAAAATTTTGTGCCAAGTATTTTGTAGCTAATCACATCCTTCTATCTTCCATGTAATTTTATAAAATCATAGGAGCAAATCACCTACTTATTTGTCATATGACCTTGCTTTTTTAAACACTTACTAAGAATTCTTAAGAATAACTGATCAATTTGTCTTGAGGCATTCATTTTTTGATAATAGAAATGAATCGAAACATGTTAGAAGTAAGGCTGAAAGGCTAGGAAGAGCACAAATCACGGGCATATGATTATATATACAGTTTTATGTGTATATATATGACTGTTATGTATTAGCTCTAAAAACATTCGATGCTTTAAGTGGATTGTGTTACAAGCACCTTTACCATCATTTGCATCTACACCTTGAAGAGGCTTCATTTTTGTGGTTATTGTTTCTAGACTAATATTTGCAATGCTTTAAATGCATGCAGAAATAAAATGACACCCTCGAGTATATCCTCCATGTTTAGCTTGAGGACAGAAGAAAGGGCTGCAAGTAGAAAGAAGGCAAAACTACATTCATGACTTTTCTCTTCTGATTAGTTGATTATTACATTAACCTTAATATACTTATTAAATTACTCGACTTTCTTTGTCTATTGATCTTCATCAATTCAGAAACTTGAAGAAAAGCTCAATGCTAGTGATGCTCACAAAGTGCAACTGCATAAGGTAGGTTGATATGTAACATCAACACCACCAAGAGTAAATTGTCAATGTGATCATTATCTTACATGGTTCCTTCAGCTTAATCAGTAGCATTCAATCCTCTTACGTGCAGGAGAAAGCAGAGGAAAAAATGAGAAAACTACGTCAAAGATTTTGTTGCATAGCTTACCACTACCTGATTTTCACAAGGAAAGAGAAGCATCAAAGAAAGAGACACAGAAGGTATATTTTCCCATATCTTTACACATAATGAAGATGGTGATCCTTGAAGCAGCAATAACGTTGTTCTTTGTGACCAGAAAGTTACGGGATTGAGTCTAGGAAACAACTCATTTGTAAAATTATAAGAATAAAACTATTTACAATTGACCCTCATCTTTATCCTTACAAGTCAAGGAATCTTGTGCACTGGGATTTACCCTTTATTTTGCTAATATGATTCAAGCTATTTATTTGAGAACAAGTTGTTATCAATTCTCCTCAAAAGCCAAAAGTTGATATAAGTTTAATTGCTGATTTTTGGCAGGTTCCGTTGACACCCCATGAGTCACCTAAAGACGGAAGTAGTATAGTAGTGAGCAAAAACTCTTTACCTCCTAAGAGACATTTCCAGGGAAAGAATGGTGGCACCTTGTCTATGCTCCTCACTTCAAATTCCACAGTGATTACTCCTTTTGAAAATACCTCTCCAAATATTCAGCTTGGAAACCAGAATGATAGAAATTACAAATAATTTTAGGCAGAAAGTACAGTATGGATTTTGTGCTTCTTCTTGCAGCTAAAGATCATATTTAAAATGTAAATTTACCTTCTTGAAAATGAATCCTTTGGTGTGTGTATTCTGGATACGTAGCAATATGGGATGGCCTCTTTACTCATTTTTTTTTTAAAAAAAATAGTACGAATTAATTGATGTATCAAATTTTAGTGCTATTCATAACCTATGTAAGTGAGATTTTGTGGAATGGTAATTAAAAAGGAATCCTCCATAATTTTACATCAAACTAATCATCAGCTCAATCATTACGCTTGAGCTGATAAAGATAAAGAGTTATGGCCTGATTAAAAGCTATAACTTTTAATATTGTGGTAAGCTGTTAATCCAAAAGTTCATGTAAGATATTGGAACATAACTTGGGGTAAAATACAATGATGTTGATGTCTTATATTTTAAACATGACTAGCACTTCTAAATGATGTATCATTTTTTTCTTAACAATGCAACAAGTTCAAGAGGGGAAAATCAATGACTTTATCAGTTTAGTCTAATTTTGTTTAAGCAAAACCTCCTTAATCACTTTGTCCAAGTTCATGTATGAACAACCACCAGGCCTAGTGTCCTCCTCTGCCTTCTTCTTCAATTCCATGATCTTTTGCCTCATCTTCTTTCCTTTCTCTCCCACCATCAATTCATTGACCATCTTCTCCACCAGCGGCGTAGCCACTTAGTCCCTAGATGGGACCTTGGCCACTGCTAACTTAAAAAAAAAATATTATTATTATATATATTTATATAATTAATTATTATTTGATCCTTCTAAAGTTAAAATTTGGTCCCATCTATGCTTTTTGTCTCTCAGCTAATAGCTTAATACATTCTCATTGGAAT
>JAVKPL010002606.1:0-10316 GCA_032173675.1 Gastrolobium villosum | reverse complement strand
CGTAGGTAAAATTGCTTCTTCAAAGATAATATATATTTTTTTTTTTATCATAAGTTAATGAAAGATGTATTTTGTCAGACATTATATTATGGACATTATATTTTGAATAAAGTAATGAGAATTTAGTCTGAAAGAAAAGAAAAAGACCGGAATGCACAAGCTATAGTACTTTGCAGTTTGCAGTGTCACTAATACATCACCTCACGTGAAATGCCCCATGTTATCTCACTACCCTTATTGCAGACACCTCCCATTATAAACCTCCCTCCTTTTTATTTTGTATCAGCTGGTGAAGAATGAACAGTATTCAATTAGACCTGAAAGTTTTTACAATTTGTTTTTAAAGATTTATTTTTAAATGCTTGAAGTATTCCTATTGACCTCAATTTTTTTACTAAACAAGTTCATGTCATGTCAAGTTTTAAATATGTCCACTCTGGGCCCCTAATAACAAGTCGCCCAATAAGCCAATATATTCCCACCCCCAATAATATTATTATGGGTTTTATAAGAGTTATGTTGTAGGAAGAGTGATTGTGTTATGTTATAGAGATTCATTTTGCATGCCAGAGTTTTTTTTTTTTGCTGCGAACCCCACAAAATGTTATGAGTGTGGGAAACTTTTTGTGGTCATTTTAAATGATAGATGATAAACCCTATTATTATTGGGGTGAAATTAATCTTTAGAGTAACAATACTTTTTGTCATAGATATAAATTTCGAGATCAAACCTTAGAATACATCCAGATTCAAAAAGTTTATCCGCATAGATTTTTTTATACCATAGTGAGAATTAAATACATAATTTAATATAAATTATCTAAATCTTTCATCATTAAATCAATCCTAGCGGCTTCAAACCAACACGTGGATGTAGTTCTCTATTTTATTGCCTCCTGATCACATATACTGATTCATTTATTTTCGTCTTCCAGTTTTATTTTATAATTTATGCCGAAATCTACCGCAAGTTTTGAAAGCATAATATAACACTGCATACAATAAGGATTTGATTTTCTCATCCATGAGAATTCAATTACGTGACTCAACTAGTAGTGACTCCCATATTTATTAAAAAAGTGAAAAAGAAAAGAAAAGTTTTGTACGCAAATCGAAGTGTCACAACATCAGAAAATATTTCCCATATAATAATAGGGATTGCATTTTCTCATGTAACATGAGATGAGCTTTTTTCCTACACATATAATCAAGTGGACCAACTAGTTTAAATAAAAAAGGAAAATAAAAAAAATATTAACACGGAAATCGAGCTCTCACTAATATGAGAGAGGGCTATTCCTACGACATAAACTTTATTTATGTCAATGGGTAAAAGAATTCTGATAATATTGGAGAATTCTTTTTTTCCATCGGTTAGATGTCGTCTTTTGTGTAATAATTTTTATTTTATTTTTTATTTTTAATAAGTGATGGAACCACCACATATTGTGTTTATAATAGAAAAAAAATCTCTTACATGATGAGAAAAAAAGGGAACAATATATAATAAATTTATTTTATAAGTTCATACATAAATTTAGCACTCTCATTATCTCATATATAAATTGTTTTCCGTACAACATTTTGAAGTTGAAAGAAAAAGTAAAAGGAAAAATATGGGGTGTTAGTGTTAGTGCTGTAGAGAAATGTAAAGCGGTGGTGAGTCTATAAAAGACCAATATCAACTCTCTCATGCGCCCTCTCACTCTTTTCTCCTTCACTTCACTCACACTTTCACTTTCAGTTTCTTTGATCTTTCTTCCCAATTAATCTCGACCATAACACTTTCTTCTTTCCTTTTTTCCTTTTCCACTTTTTCAAAACAGTTAGTTTTTTTTCTCTTATCTTTCTCTCTTTCTCCATGGACGAGTTGAACGTGAAAGCAGAGAAGCCCAACGCCATTCGAACACAAAATATCTTCGGCGCCATTTGCAAAACCCTTCGCATTGTTGAACTCTGCCTCGCAATCCTTCTCCTTTCATGGATCCTCACTCGCCTCCCTTTCGCCGTCACCATCTCCGCCGAATACCTCCGCACACTCTCCGCCTTCGCCGCCAGCCCTCTCTTCGTCTTCGCCCTCTCCAACGCCATCATCGCCGCCCTCCTCGCCCAATCCGGCAGCTTCGCCGCCCAACACTCCGCCTCTCCCGACGCCGCCGCCGGACTCTACCTAGAGTTCTTGAACAACCGCGATCGCGACAGGCCTCCGTCCGAAGACGATGTTCCTCCGCCGCCGCACGCGCCGCCGGAGGCGGTCGAGTACCAGGATAAGCAGGTTATCTCCGAGACGGTTCCAGATTCAGGCGCCGGAGCTGCTCCGGATTTGGCCAATTATCGTCGGAGTCAGTCGGAGAAATGGAAGGGAGAGACAGGGAAGATGCCGCCGCGGAGAGAACTCCGGCGGTCGGAAACGGAGAAAAAGCTGCGAGAAAACCCGCCGGAAAATTTATATCCTCAAGATAAACTGAGCAATGAGGAGTTCCAGCGCGCCATTGAAGCTTTCATCGCAAAGCAAATAAGGTTTCTGCGGGAAGAAAATCCCTCACAGATTTAGAATCCAAAAAAAAAACCAAAAAGAAAAAATGTTGAGCAATATGGTACCCGTTTTCCTTTTAACCCGACTGTGGTGTACAGTGCTCATATTTTCCCCTCAATCATATAAGAATGTTAATTTTTCTTTTATAATTTCTCTTTCAGTTCTTGGAATTGTGTATTGATTTAAGTAGTATTAGTGTGTTTATTATTGTGTGTACTGATGAATTAACCATGTAGTTATTATTATTATTATTACTATTATTATTATTTTGCCAAAAATAATAGGTGGTGTGTGTAATGACGTGGCAATAGAATAGAAGCAAACGTGAACCTGAGGAATATATTCTAAGGTTATATAAAGGTGGTTTACTTGATCACATTAAATTAAGGGGTTTGATGGATAATTGGAATCGATGCTGATCTTATTCTACAGCTTCTGTTACTTAATATTAAGGGGGGAAAGAACTGTGTGGAACTTGTTTGCTGGTTTTGATTGTGGTAAAAGTAAGGGAATGGAATTATATTCCAAAGATGACGTGAATGGATGATGCTTAATTGGTTTTAAGTACCATCCGGAAAGAATATACCTGATTGGATAAGATTTCAAATTGTATGGTCTCTGAAAATGTTAAAAATCTATTTTTATTTATTTATTCAATGTTTCAAGTTTGAATTCTGTTTCATTAGGAAGGGTTTTATCAAAATTACTCCAATTTTAGTCAAAATACAACTGGGGCAGTTTCGTTGTGGTTAACTGGTTATTATTGTTTAAGTTATTGTGCATTGGGTTTCTGTACTTTAAACTTGAAAGAGTTGTACAGATGTCATGCAACTTGCTTGCAATCGTGCGTGCGAGCTAAACGACATGTTTCAACATATACGACCAGCAATAATTCCCTCGTTATTCGCTTTCCTTGCAATAGATGACCGGAATAATATCACCAAGTTGATGAGTGGATGTTTATACGGGGAGTTTTGATATTTCTTTTCAAATGTCATCTTAATAATTTTTCATGAGATTATCTTTCTAACTTAAAAAATTTATTAAATGAAAAATAAATGCATTTCATAAATTTGGAACATAAAAATATATAATAATTTTTTATTTAATAACTTAGAGAATTATATATTAGAAAAATTAGTTAGGTTAATTAGTAGGAGTTAGAATTGTTCTTTTTATAAAATTTCTTAACTAATTATAGATTGGAGAATTTTAAGTTCTTATACATATTTTTACATATTAGGTTCTAGATTGTTTGGACTTTGGTGAACAACACACTGATAGAGTGGGATTAGCTTGTTACGTTGATGTTGTGGATACTCCTAAATAATTTTTTATTTTATTTTGTTCTACCGTCAATCACTGCTCTCTTAACATTCGATTGTGCCATAAGAAAATTGTACTAAATGCATTAATCACACAACAAATTATTTGACAGAAATCCAAATGTGAGTTCTAAGTGACTAATCGAATAAGAAGAAGTTTTACACTAAAAAAGAATAGTTCAAACGGAGATTTTACAAGTAAAATTAAGACTTACTAAGTTATACATTTTTCTGTACCAAAAAAAAAAAAGTTATACATTTTTAAAAGTTTTTGATTAAGATATGATGTTAAAGACTAGTTTCGAAAATTCTTTTTAAGTTTGTTGAAAATAAAAATCTACTTAAAATTTTGGGTTCTCTAATTCTAACACTAAGATCATATATCACCATTTGATTTATTTAATAATTTGAAACATAATATGTTTTTATAATGAGTGAGACGCCATACAATCGTCCTTCCATACACTTGCAAATATCTTGCAAGAATTTGTCATAAGAACAAGATATCAATAAGAAAAATTTGTTAAGACAAAAGTCATATAAACAAAAGATGCACAATTTTAATGAAAAATTAAATTTTATGTAAATTTTAGGGGTTGCAATGGTATGGTTCGGTTTTATATATTGAATCTGTTCTGGATGGCCCAACCGTCAGCTAAAGGCCCGAGCACCACAGCAAGGCCCAGTCGCCATGATTAGCCTTGTAAGCCATAGCAGGCCGGCCATCTAGTGGCCCAACATCGCAGGTCCAAACCCCTGCTGAGCTCCACCTCAGCCCTAAAGGCTGATGTAGACGTGCACGCCCACCAAGGGTGCAGCACACCCAAGAAATACATCAAAGTGTCTTACCTTGGGATATCAACCTCTAAAGGCAATCGCCACAGGTATCACAAAGGGAAACTCTCCCATTGCCCAACGCTGACCTAGCCAGTAGAAGGGGGCGCGGCGCCGCCGTAACGTCGGCGCCTAAACCGCCCAACACTATTATCAGGGGAACACACCCCAAGGAGAGTTGACCTTCCCCCTAATCTAGCCATATCATGGCAATATAAATAACCCCCAGAGGGCACAAGACAAGCATGTTATGTATCGATATTTGCCTATTACTTGAATTCTCTTATAATACTTCAGTTGATTATCTGCTTATACTTGGGATCATATCAGGTGGCCTGGTCTATACCAAAGCCATTGATATCGCCCATACAGTGATCATACACCCTATAAGGGAACATAGTGGGCTTATAGATCCCTTCGGTACATTGGCGCCGTCTGTGGGAGCGTTCGGGTGTAACTGAGAAGGAGATACTCATACCTAGTGGGCTTATAGATCCCTTCGGTACATTGATATCGCTCCTTCTCAGGTGGCCTTTTGCTTCCTCAAACTCTTCCTTAATTTCAACCTCTGGTAAAACCAGCCCAGGGATACTCATACCTAGAACCCTACGGTACCCAAAACACACAAGAAATGAAGAAGAGATGCACAAATATAAAAGGAAGGGTAGGATACTATACCTGAAGATTACGCACAAAGGAAATTGCAGAAAGGTTGAAAGGTGATCGGAAGACACAATGGCGAAAGTTCAAGTTTCAGAGAGGGAAATGTTCAATAGAGGACGCGCACCCCTTTTTAAAGAAAACGGGCCGCGACCTTTCAATTCGCTGACGTTTGGTATCCGACCGTTAGATGATGAGTCATTAAGAATCGGCGGTCAGGATAAACTGTTCCGGCCTAAACCATAGGATGTGAGTAACGTGTCAAGATGAGGAGACGCGATTAAGGCCCAGGTGGTAATTTCGCCCTGACGTCAATCACATCACTTCAATGCGCAGCGTCTACGCAAAAGTAGCCTGCGAAAGTTACAGAGTCGTCATAATTACCTTCACGAGAATCGAAGAGACACGACAGAACGGTAAACCTAAAATACCCCTAGTAAAGGAACCAAAAACGGTTCATACAAACGCCCGAATTATGTCTCGGCAAGTTCTTGCATTTAAACGTGTCCTACACAGAGCACGCCCCACCGCTACTTTAGAAAAAATCTTATCAGCTAAACGCCATCACCTTCCACACTCTGCTCCCCAGGGGCCAATCGCCCGTGCAGGCCTTTTAAACGCCCAATTGGCCCAACCGCCTGGAAGTGCTCAACAGCCCGTAAGGCGCAAGCGCCGCAACAAAACCCAATCGCCCGTGAAGGCTTGGTAACGCCCAAATTACTCTAACTTGGCACCATCCTACGCATGCTACCAAGCTGGGGGGCTCCTGTTCTGGATGGCCCAACCGTCAGCTAAAGGCCCGAGCACCACAGCAAGGCCCAGTCGCCATGATTAGCCTTGTAAGCCATAGCAGGCCGGCCATCTAGTGGCCCAACATCGCAGGTCCAAACCCCTGCTGAGCTCCACCTCAGCCCTAAAGGCTGATGTAGACGTGCACGCCCACCAAGGGTGCAGCACACCCAAGAAATACATCAAAGTGTCTTACCTTGGGATATCAACCTCTAAAGGCAATCGCCACAGGTATCACAAAGGGAAACTCTCCCATTGCCCAACGCTGACCTAGCCAGTAGAAGGGGCGCGGCGCCGCCGTAACGTCGGCGCCTAAACCGCCCAACACTATTATCAGGGGAACACACCCCAAGGAGAGTTGACCTTCCCCCTAATCTAGCCATATCATGGTGTAGCAGTAGTTGGCGTTCTGAGTAATGAACGCCGTTTTGTCTTGGTCTTCCTCAAGTAGAGGAATTTGATTGTAGCCAGAGTAAGCATCCATGAAAGACAGCATTTTGAACCCTGACGCGTTATCCACGAGCTGGTCAATGCTGGGGAAAGGGTACGCGTCTTTTGGGCACACTTTGTTGAGGTCAGTGTAGTCGACGCACATTCTCCACGCCCCGTTAGGTTTTTTAACCAACACAGGGTTGGACAGCCATGTGGTATATTCGATTAGGGGGAAGGTCAACTCTCCTTGAACTTTCGCCATTGTGTCTTCCGATCACCTTTCAACCTTTCTGCAATTTCCTTTGTGCGTAATCTTCAGGTATAGTATCCTACCCTTCCTTTTATATTTGTGCATCTCTTCTTCATTTCTTGTGTGTTTTGGGTACCGTAGGGTTCTAGGTATGAGTATCCCTGGGCTGGTTTTACCAGAGGTTGAAATTAAGGAAGAGTTTGAGGAAGCCCTCGAATCAGTCGAAGGTTGTCCAGTGGGGGTTAGCAATGTCTTTCCTTCCTCTCGCTCTTTTGTCCCAGGGGTAGAGTCCCTACCCCACGGCAGAATTCCTGAACTGTTGGGGTTTTCTGAGGAAGAGATTCTGAATCTCTTACCGGAACGGGCTCTAGGACCAGTAGTACGTTATCTGGGAGAGTCATTTGGGACTGATGGGCGTCGTCCTAGGAGGTCTGGGCGACGGCGACCAGGTCGGCGTCGTTCAGGTTTTTCCGTTTCTTCGAGTGGGAGGGATGGTCGTCCTTGTCGCCGAACTTCTCGGCGCTCTTCATTTGGCTCAGGGCGACTTATTCGCCCTTTGTCTTCTATAAATCAGCTTCCACAACATCGCCCCATTGAAACCTACTACAAGCCTTCTAATCCACCTTCCAACTCCACGCCTGCTTTGAGTACCTCGAAAGGGTTTATACCACCAATTTCTACGTCTTTCCATCGCCGTAAATATGATGAGTCAACGGATAACCGAGTGGGTAGGTTACATCCGGAAGATGGGCGTCTTGTCAGGTATGGTGTGTGGGACGCCATATACGAAGACTTGGAGCTTTATAAGATACCACCTGCTTGGTGGCCTTCTTCATTAAGCTTTTCAGACTTTTATGCTTCGAGTTCTTCTGATAATTCTGACGGTAAGTAACTTCTTGTCATAATTGATGTAAGTGCTTGTGGGGGTAGGGTAGAGGGGCGAGAGCGTTTTTCTCTTTTTTTAACCGTCCTCTTGATTTGGGGTCCATCTGCCGATTGACTACCCGTTTATTACTCCAGGTAGGATTTAATTGACTGATGGAGATCCTTCAATCGGACAATCGCCTAGAGGCGCGGGAATGGGTGGACCCGGATATAATGGCGTCCTCCTCATGTTATGCTGACAAGGATGTACTGGCTCGCCATTACAGTACTGATGCGGCGTTTATGATTACTGAGAATGCCGTGAGCGAAGACAAATGGCAGCCGTACTCGGTGTCAAGTGACCGCCGGGTTTGCGATGCACCTAGCGACGCCAGGAAGTCTGTATGGCGGTTCATGGTTTATAAAACCCATTTCACCGACCAGAAAGTCCGGTTTCCACTTACTGACTTTGAGATGGGAGTATTGTCCCATTTGCAAGTCGCTCCTTCTCAGTTACACCCGAACGCTTGGGCGTTTGTTAGGGTTTTTGAGAGCATATGCCGTTACTTCAAATGGGAGTACTCCGTGCGGCTGTTTTTTTATTTATTCCAAGTGTCTCCAAAGAAGAAGCTTGGGTGGGTTTCTCTAAAGGCGGGAACGTCTTTGGGAGTAATTTTTGCTCAATACGCCAATTCGTATAAGAATTGGAAACATACTTTCTTCTGGGTTGAGCCGACGTTGGCGGTTGGGGAGTTGCCCTTTTTTGTTGATCCGGCGACCAAACAAAGTCGGTTTCCGTTGTATTGGACAAGGGCTCATTATGAGGTGCCCGCCAATCGGTATTCCTTTCCTTTTGGGAGTCTGACGCTTGGGGAGCGCCAAGTTGCAGATTTTTTTGTGGATGTGAAGGGGTTCTTGCCGGTCTGGCCGACAAAACGAGTGTTGTGCCACGGAGGTGTGATGGCGCTCTGAGTGCTTTGTTTATTTTCTTTAGTTGTGAAATGTTTTCTTTTTTCCAATCCTTTCCTTTGCAACTTCTAACACTGTCTTTGTTTTGACTTTCAGTTGGGAGCATGGCGGCAGAATCATTAAAACTTGCACGCGAGGCAGCAGCGAAACTGAGGGCGCGGCAAGGGGCTGCTGTTGCAACACCTGTACCTTCAAAGGATGCGGGTAAGGGCAAAGCTTTGGCCCTCAAGAAGAAAAACAAAGTTACCTCTGCCGCGGACATTCCTGCTGAAATATTGAAGCAGAGGGAGACAATGCCCATAATCAGGGAGGCGACTGGGGCGGCTGGAATTTCCTCAACAAGTGATTCGACGCTTGGTAGCGGATCACCTGGTATGGGAGGTCCTAGCTGCAAGCGCGGCGCTTCTGTGAGTCTGTCGCCGACTCGCCCTGCTAAGACCTCTCGCCAGGAGCACCTTGAAGCTGCCGAGATCTCAGCAGGCGGTGATCCTGTAGCTGTTCCTCCTTTCACTGAAGGCGGTCAAAATCTTACCCCGCCTGGCGAGTCTCCAAGGCCTACCGCTCCAATTTCTGTCTCTAGCGCCCTTACTCTCACGGAAAGGGAATTAACTTTGGGGTACCCAAATATAGGGCGTCCAAAATTGCTGGTATCGTCACGCCTTGATCGGCAACGTCTACTGGATTCCACGCAAGTGGTTGTTGGCCGGATTTTTGCAATGCAAGAGATTGCCTTAGCCGTAGACGAGAGATGCTCTGTTCAAGCAGATCGCCTTGAAGACCTTGGTCGACAAGTGGACGCCCTTACTGCTGATGTGGGGCGGTGTGGCAAAGAGCTTGCTGACAAGGACGCGTCGATCAAGACTTTGACGGCGAGGCAAGCTAGCCTGGATGATGACGTGAAGCGCCTTAAAGAGGAGAAAACCTCTGTAAGCACGGCGCTTGAAGACGTCAAAAAGGAGAAAGAGACCCTCCAGGCGGAGAAGGAAGAGCTGGCCTCAAAGCTGTTCATGACAGAGGGGCGTCTTCATGCAAAAGATGAGGACCTCAGCAAGGCTTTGGGCCAGGTTGAGAAACTTGAAGAGGCCCTTGCCAGCCTGATGTCTCAGGCTTTTAACAACGCGCTCCAGCAAGTCGCCGTTCGGTACCCAGAGGCTGATTTGGAGGGGTTTGATCCCATCTATGATGTTGAGGACGGCAGGATTGTTGAGCACGTGGATGGCGGCGGCGTGAAAGTGATAGAGGAAGCTGCTGAAACTGACGAAGAGGAAGGGGCGACAGAGACACCTCAGGAAGGTGTTGTCAACAGTGATCAAGCGGCGGCTGAGGCGTTGAGAAATAAAAATGTATAAATCTTAATGTACCTAGAGGAACTCTTTTTTATATGACCGCGGCTGGCATGTCAGCTTCGGGTTTTGCTTTCGTTAATGAAACTTTCTTTGCACTTGTACTTTTTCGTGGCTTCTTTCTTTTTCTGACTTCTTTATTTTGCTTCTAACTTTAAAGTTGCGCGCCTTTTACTTTATGATCTTCAAGAGGTCAAAATCTGTTGGTCCTTAGTTAACGACCGTCTTGTTTGGGCGGTGGCTGGGGGCGAGTACCGTCCCAGTCCAACTTGAGCGGGGGTGAGAACCGTCCCGTTTTGGGGCGTTGGCTGGGG